>APFE031008542.1:236938-304283 GCA_000404065.3 Pinus taeda
AAGGAGCTGCCAACCAAGGTCCGGACCGGGTGGGTATCCCCCTTGTTGTCGACCCGATTTTTGGGGCTTCAACATATTTGGCGCTAGAAGGAGGGCCAAACTATGAATGGCACCTAAATCAAAATCTAAATACCATTCTGAGAGTAAATCACCCTCATCAACTCCCCCGACTTCCCCAAAAAATTTAAATTCAGAATCCCAAGTCGGTCGAATAATAACCGCTGCTACATACTCTAATATTTCAGACCAACCTACCATCGAACCCCCTGAAGTTCAAACTCTCATTCATAAAATCCAGGGATTTTCTTTTTTTTCAATAGGGTCTGATAAATCTCAAAGCAGCGTGACTTCGCAATACAATCCTGCTCATCCCCTGACCAGGTTAAAGAGCGGAAAATTTGGCATCCAGCCAACCGAACTCCCTCTTCCCACCAGAAAAAGAGCAAGGAAAACATCACTGCACTCTGACGGTGAAACTCTTTCATCTACATCATCCATCTCAACCCCTTCACCGCGAAGTCAACCGCCCACATCTCCATTCCAAATCACTCATCCACCTTCCACAACCCCTCTTCCCCAATCATCCACGATCATATTATCTGCATCTTCAAACCCTCAAGGATCATCTCCTACACTTACAATTACCAGTAGCTCAAATATGGCTCAAGCTCTGTGGAATAATCCTGGAGAGGTTTTCATGCCTCCACCCCTGAGCCAAATACCACCTCATCCTGAGAAATGGCTACCCAAGTTCAACCCAGAAGCAGGCATGCTGGCTGAAGAGCACATTAACAATTTCATGCTCTCTGTCAATCTCAATGGAGTTACCAATGAAGATGTTGTGGTCTGGCTTTTTCCCTATACAATGCAAGGAACAGCCGGGTCATGGTACTTTTCGTTACCTTCCAGGTCTATAACAAGTTGGGACATCTTTCAAAGTCAATTCCTCACCAAATTTGGTGATGATAGATCAACGGAAACGTTAATCAGTGACCTATCCAACCTTAAAGCCGAAACTAAAGAACCCATCAAAGATTTCAACTTACGATTCAATAAGATCCTCAACAAAATCCCTGCTACTTCCCAACCCAGCGAAGAAGTGCGCTGTGAGTGGTACATCACAGCCCTACCATCAAATCTAGCAGTCTTCGTAGATAGGGCGAATAAAAAAACTTTAGTCGAAAACCTGACAGAGGAAATAGCGGTAGAGAGACGCGTTGTAGCTTTAGAGAAGAGATCTGCTATAGAAGAATGCAAATCTAAAAAGATCTCCTTCAAGGAAGACCCCAAGAAGAAACAGACAAAACACCCTTTCGATTTGGAAGGGTTACAGAAAGTATTAAAGACCATGTCCAACGATATGATCGACATAAAGAAACAAGTGGCAGAAACTTCTTCGAAAAAGCCCTATAGAAATTTTAAAAGAGGCCCTTCAATGGATATGAAACCACCCAACGCTATTTCAAACGTCGAATCCGAAGAAGAGGAAGAAGAGGAAGAAGAGGAGAGGACCATTGAAGGACAAACCGATGATGAAGAAGTTGTGGAACTGCAAGGAATGTGGGATTTCATCCTCCCACAAGAAGAGGATCAAGAAGCATTTCCGGTTAGCACACGAAGCAAAAACAAACTTGATCCTCCCCAAACTACCCCCAAGCAGAAGGGTGCAAGCCCTACAGTAAAAGAAAAAGTCGCAAAAAAGAAAAAAACCGCAAAGGCGACTCAATCTAGACAAGCCCAATCAGATCAAACACCTCCATCAAAGACACTAATAGTGTCGGATGAAATGGATTACAACATTATCGACGACATGAAAAAGACTAGGGCTAATATCACTCTTTATGAATTGAGCAAGTTGAAACATCAACAGAAGATAATGATGAAAGAATTACATGCCATACCCACCACATCTTTGCCTACAGCTATAGCTACACATAACATGGGAAGACCCCCAATCAACACGGCCAAAAAGATCGATCCAAATGACATCGCCTTGATTGGAGGAAGATCAAGATCTCACACTCCCCCCTTTTTGCTCACTTATGAAATCTTCAATAAAAACGTGCACAATTGTTTAGTAGATTCTGGAGCTTCGACAAACATCTTACCCAGATCAATATGTGCCAAGTTAAGCGTTCAACCACAAAAATCCGCGGTACGAATAGTTCAGCTTGATCGGTCTCAAGTCGAAGTGATTGGTGAACTTAATCAAGTCACCATAAGATAGTCGTCTAACCCCAAGGTTTGTCAGGTTATCGACATTTTAGTGGCTGATATCCCTGAATTCTACGGTCTAATTCTCAGCAGGGATTGGTCCAAAAAACTCCGTGGATACTTCTCAACCGATTGGTCTCACATGTGGTTACCATATAATGGTAAACCAAACCAAATAAAGGTTGAACGGGAATTACACCAAAAATACATAGTAACAGAATTAGAGGGAGAGAATGAAGCGATAGCATATAGCAGTAGCATCATAGGCAATTACTCAACAGATTCTTTCCTCGGCAATTTCGATGCTCATACATCACCTTACTTAGAAAATTTAGTTGTATCCCAAGTAGAATTTTTTTCCCAAACTGATAATTCAAAGTGCGTAAATTTTGTAGAAAAACCTGTAAATACATCTTTGTTTTGGAAATTATATTTTGATGGCTCTAAATCTAACGAAGGAGCGGGAGAAGGATGCGTTCTGATCAGTCCAGAAGGAAACAAGACAATGCTTACATGCAGACTTGAATTTGATTGCACGAACAATATAGCAAAATATGAGGCCTTGGTGCAAGGCTTATACAAAGCAATCGGCTTGAATGTCAAATACCTTCAAGTCTATGGAGACTCTGAGATTGTGGTCAAACAGGTACGCAACACCATACATTGCCTATCAAGTCATTTGAAACACTATCAATCTCTAGTACAAGATCTGACTGAGCATTTCATGGCATTCAATATTTTCTCAATCCCAAGAATTCAAAACGCGAGCGCAAACCTTTTAGCCAACGTAGCCTCTAGACTCATCCCCTCCGAAGATTTTAGCCCAGATAGATTCTCGATAGAATTAATTTTTAAACCGTCCGTCCCTGACAACATAACAAACTGGAGAGTATTCAATGACGATCCTGATATTTTAAATTTCCTCACCTCAGAAGGATCCTACTCCAACCAAATAATTGACGAGGACCACCACGATCAACAAATACAACAAACTAGCATTGATAATGTTATACCAAAATCGGTGGTTAAGTTAGAAGACTTATATGATCTGAAAAGTCGATTTAAAAGGTCTACTAATTCTAAGCTCTGCAGTTCAACTCTGAACTATGAATCAGTAAACCTGGGAACCGATGATAAACCACAAAACGTTAATCTAGGCCACGACCTAACTCCTGAAGAAAAACTAGCATACATTCGTCTCTTGAGACAATACAAAAATGTTTTCGCCTGGAATTACGATGAACTGAAAACATACGAAACTTCCATTATCCAACACACTATCCCTATGATCGACAATAAAAAACCTGTCCAACAGAAACTCAGAAAAATCCACCCCAATCTAGAGAACCAAATAAAGACGGAGCTAAATAAATTGTTAAAAGCTAGAATAATTTTCCCCGTCAGACATTCCAAGTGGGTCTCAAATATGGTACCCGTTAGAAAGAAAAGCGGAGATATTAGAAGCTGCATCGATTTTCGGAATCTCAACAAAGCCTGTCTAAAAGATAATTTTCCCCTCCCTCCTATGGAGTAGATATTACAAGCAGTAGTAGGTTCAGAATTAATGTCTTTTTTGGATGGATTTTCAGGATACAACCAAGTGCTGGTACATCCCGATGATCAGCTAAAAACCACGTTCCGAACCAAATGGGGCACATATGCATATCGAAAGATGCCATTTGGTTTAATCAATGTCGGTGCTACGTTTCAAAGAGCTATGGGCATCGCATTCAAAGGTTTAGTCAACAAAGCCGTAGTGATTTATTTGGATGATATAACAGTATACTCAAAGAAGCGAGGCGACCATCTCAGAGACTTAAAACAGATTTTTCAACGATGTTTAAGGTATGGGATTTCACTTAACCCAAAGAAATCTTTTTTTGCATTTAGTGAAGGGAAACTTCTAGGATTCATAGTATCAAAATCTGGTATTCACATTGAACCTGATAGAATCAAAGAAATTTCCGAAATATCCCTGCCTCATAATAAAAAAGCCATGCAATCTTTTCTTGGTCAAATCAATTTTTGTGAAAAGATTTGTCCCGGAATTTTCAAGAATCATTTCTCCTTTGCAAACCATGATAAAAAAGAATTCAAATTTCAAGTGGGGTCTGGACGAACATGAAGTGTTCAATCTAATCAAACAGGCTATCATTAATGCTCTGTCTTTAGCAACCCCGAATTTTTCAGAATCTTTTATCTTATACACATTCACCTCAGAAAAATCCTATGCCGCAATCCTAACTCAAGCGAATCAAGAGAAAGCGGAAGCTCCAATCGCATTCTTTAGCTCTATTTTACAAGGAGCTGAACTCAATTATTCAGACGTAGAGAAACAGGCGTATGCCGTTTTCAAAGCGATCAAGTATTTCAGACCTTTCTTACTTAAAACCCATACCAAGGTCATAGTACCATTTCCAGCGGTAAGAAATCTTTTAATACAGAAAGATGTGGGTGAAAAAAGAGCGAATTGGATCACAGCTTTACAGGAATACGACCTTGAAATCAAACCAGCAAGCATTGTGAGAGGCCAAGGCTTCTGCAAAATGTTAGCTGGAGCGTCACATATTCCTGAAAGCTCGTCTGAGGAAGTACAAATGTATGAGGTAAGCCTAAACGATATAGAATCTTTATACGCTGACACCATTTATTATCTCAAAAATGGGTATGCTCCAGCTCACCTGGATCACACTAAGAAAAGAGCCCTGAGATTAAATGCTAAACAATATCAGCTCATAGATGATGTTCTGTTCAAAAGAAATTATGATTCTATGCTTCTTAGGTGTCTCGAGAAAACTGAATCCGAAAAAGTTTTGTAGGAACTTCATGATGGACCTGCAGGCGGACATTATGCTGGAGATGCCACCGCACACAAGATCTTACGAGCGGGGTATTATTGGCCCACACTGTTTAAAGACTCACACAGTTACGTGAGGAAATGCCAAATCTGCCAAACTACTGCAGGAAGACAAAGGAAACCGTCCATGCCACTCCATCCGGTAAACATTGAGCAACCATTCAGTCAATGGGGCTTGGACATAATAGGTGAGATCGTTCCTCACTCTTCTAAGCAACATAGGTATATCCTCACAGCAACTGATTACTTTACTAAATGGGTAGAAGCGGTACCTCTCAAGACAGCTAATTTTGAAAATATCATTGAATTCATTGATCAATTTATAATCACTAGATTTGGGTTGCCATCAACTTTAATTTTTGATAATGCTTCTTACTTTTCTGGAAATGCAATGACTGATTTTGCACTTAAAAGAGGGTTTAAACTAAAATATTCGTCCAATTACTATCCGCAAGGAAACGGATTGGTTGAATCAACAAATAAAAACCTAATCAGGATTATTAAAAGGACAGTTGACCAAAGCTAGAAGAATTGGCACAAGACCTTGGTAAACGCCTTATGGGCAGATAGAATAACGAAAAAGGCTTCAATCGGCACTTCTCCCTTTAACTTAGTTTATGGGAAGGAAGTGGTTCTTCCAAACCATTTAATGATTCCTTCCTTGTCTTTAGTACAGTACATCGATGAAGTATCTACTTCCTCCTTACAACTTAGACAGATGGGAATAATTAAATTGGAAGAACAACGAGAGCAAGCTAAGAAAACCCATGCTCATCACCAAGCACTAATAAAATCCTATTTTGACTCAAGCATAATAACCAGAAAAAACTTTCAGATGGGAGATCTAGTCTTGAAATGGGATAAGGCTCACGAAGAGAAAGGCAAACATAAAAAGTTCCAGAAAATGTGGCTTGGTCCTTTTCAGATTGTAGAAGTCATAGGCCCGTCAACGTTTGTGTTGCAGGATTTAGCAGGTAGGAAGGATTCCTTGCCTGTTAACGGACAAATCCTGAAAATATACTTTCCATGAAAGATAACTCTTCAAATTTTTGTAGGATAGTTTCTTTTTTTTCTTTCTTAGGAATAAAACCAGTTGTAAATGATTACTACAGGGATTAGCATTAAATTGGACACCAGATCCTCTGTCAGATCTTGTTTTTATTTTTCACTTGTACAAACAGTAAAAAAAAATTCAAAAAGATCTGATCTTTATTATTGACAAATAGAGTCCAACTTTACTCTAGATATGATACTAGTTCTGACTTCAAAAAAAAAAAAAATTTGAAAGCAACCTTTGGCAAAAAACTTGTTTTGTATCAGCACAATGAAAGGTATCAATTATAAAATGGGCACTCTCTGTAAAACTGTTATTTTTCGAACTTTATTATTACCGTCCAGAGCTTTCTTAAGGAAAAACAATGGGTTCCTCCCTGCTAAAGGAAATCACAGCATTCAGAGAAGTAATCCGAGAAAACAATACGTATCTCAAAGAATAAGAGGTCTCATCACGAGCCGGCTTATCATGATCACAGATATTATAACTTGTTGATCTTGCCAATACTGTCTACCAAAACAGGGCAACGACTTAAGATTGTTGCAATCAAAAGACAAGGGGTCTCATCACGAGCCAGCTTGTTCAGCAAAAGTATAAATCAAGTGAATGGCTGTGTCATAAATTGGCCATCAAACCAAGACATTGTTCTTTGGAGAATAAAAAAGAAAAAGTATAAAAATGGTTTTCTCTCTGAAAGAGTTGTAGATAACTTCTAGCAAGATAGAGGATCATTGCTGGGTAAAAGGTAACCCTGTCGAGGCTATGGACGCCTGCGGGAAGCAGAGGCTCTACCTACGGTAAATGAGCATATTTTTAAATGACCAGCATAGCAGTGATGACCTCATTTTATCTTTTAAAAAGAAACCAAGTAATGGCTGGTGTAAATACAAGGGCTGAACCATAGGAGGCAAACAAATGGAATGCAGAAAGGTTGAAATAAAGTATCATTGATAGGGTAAGACAAACATACTCTATCTGTCCATAACAAAAAAATAAATAAATAAATATAAATAAATAAATAAATCTGTTCCGGAAGTTGAAGTTCAATAGAAAGTCAAAGATAACTGGTTCTTCCCAGTGAATCGCCATTGTTGTGGTCACCAACAACCCCCCCTCTTTTGTCTGGTATTAGCAATAACACCAAGCAAATAGGGGACCCTTAGTAAAAATTCATCAAAATTCCCCTTGAATATTTTTGTTTTTCCTTAAAATCTTATCGCAGCAAAGCAAAGGAAACACCTCTTTTTATAAGCGTATCAAACCACGAAGAAGCGATGCTAAACTCATCGCATCGCGTTTACCATAAGCGCTCTTAATGGGAGAGATTTAAGAAATCCCCGACGGCCGATGTGCAACGTCGCATATTGCAGTAGCCGTATAGAGTGAGACGCAATGACTAATATCCGCGATGTGCGATTTGCGATTTGCAATCTCTGATCCACAATCTGTGATCTGTGATGATTCGATATTGCGATACCACAATGCTGTAATACAAATATGCGATCTGCAATCTGCGATCTGCGACGAAGCGCGAAATCTTGCTCAGCACAACATTCAAAGGAAAGCTGTCCTTTAACCAGAATTAGGCGCGCGCCTATAAAAAGAAATTAATGATCGTACGAATGGCTACTTTTCGTTTTTCGAAGAGTCAGTTCACTTTGAATGTCATGATTATACACACGCAACATCTGAAGCTTTCATATCAAACTTTATTTTTCATTTATTCTTTTCCTTCACGCAACTATAAAACAGGAGATAAAATGAAGTAATTTTTCTTTTGCAGGAAACATCTAAGGAAAAGAGGAAAGCGTTGATGTTTAGAGGCCACAGAAGAGACTTTTTCAGAAGCAGGAACTACATACGATAGGCCATCTGAAGCTCAGAATCAAAGGCACACAAAAGCAGCATGAATACAAAGATACCTGAAGCTTACACGACAGAAAAGCCCGGAATGAAGAACAAAGGCAGTTTCCAATCCAGAGAATTGCACGGGAAGTAAAGTCTTCTGACTCATCAAGTCATTCACAAAGATAGAAAACCAAAATAGCAAAAGCAGATCCAGTTCGAGAAAAATTCGAGTTATTACCAAGTATACATTCAGTCAGCGGGAGATTCTCTTAAAATATCTGATAGTTTATCAAAAAGGTGGTGCCGACCCTTGTTACTTCTATTTTTGTAACACGCGCAAAGGGAAAGGAAACCAACCGACCCCTCTCAGTCGAATGCTGCACACTCATAGCGCTAAGGAGCAAATACAGAAATAGTTCAAAGTTATATTTAATTTTAGGAATAATTTTCTTTATCAGAGGGACGGTCATTTGAAAACCGGATCCCAAATTTATGTAATCAAGTTAATTAGTTAGCAGTATTTAAACCCTTCTCATGCATTTAGAGAAGGGTCCGGAGATTTGTCAAAAACTCGTCCTCAGAACATGCACTTTTGCACCCTCAGAGGTGGTTTTGATGAATGGATGGATCAAGGTTTATTAATATTTGCATCTGATATCTGCTACTAATGTTGCACTTCTGTACTCTTAGTGGATGTTAGAACAAGGAGAGATAAATCATTGTTTCTTAAGGCTTATGAGTGGAACCAGTCATAAATGTTACTTCTATCTCTTGACTATTTCTGCTTATGTTCTTTAAGTGATTTATAGTTTCAGTTGTTTACATGTCATTATATTGATTTATGGTTATCATTTGGCCACTTTTGTACGGTGAGTCATATTGTTGTATCTGCATATAAGTAACTGATTTGCGATCATGCTGTCCATAATGTTTTGCCTAACTTCCGTATGCAAATATGTTTATCTTAATGATTTATGTTTTATGATAGTTGAATGATCTTTTACCAGTTATTATTCAATCTTTTTGATCGCATAATAGCAGTGAATCACCCCCGGTTATGTGATTAGATGTATTGTTCTTATAGCTACCAATAGCATAGCTGTTAGTTTTAAGGGTCTAAATTAGATTTGCTGTGAATTTTCCTTAGATTAGCATAGTTCAAGCTCTACACACATACACACACACACCCAAGGTCGGGAAACTGGTCCCGTCATCCCCAATCGGACCCGCTATACCAAACAGATAAGGAGCTGCCAACCAAGGTCCGGACCGGGTGGGTATCCCCTTTGTTGTCGACCCGATTTTCGGGGCTTCAACATGTTCGCAGATTTACTTAAGTTATTAGTAAACATAAGAGAGATTAATAGAGTCTTCGCAAAAGTATTTAAACATGCATTGCATACATTATTCAGACTTATTCAAGAGAATCGTGTAACATTCAATCGTTATTTCATGAACAAATCATTCATCAGCAATATATAACATTAACAGAGATAAACATAAATACTCAGGAATTCTTCGGAAAACAGCCTTTATTGATCTTCAATTCAAGGTTATAGACTCAAATTTCCCTGGGCACACAGCTGTAGGGTTCCGCACACTCAGCTGTGGACTCTACCTAGGCCTCAGCACACTTAGTTGCAGAGCCTTTCTTTCCCTATATAAGCGCAGGAAGCAGAGCCTTCCTACCCTAGCTCCTATCCTAGATCAACCCAATTCTCTATCTTTATTCATCTTCTTCTCTTCACTACTACTTTTTCTACTGCCTTAGACTTTCTAAGACACACCTATTTATAAACGTTTCATATAATTCCATGATCTACGGACCATTTTTGAATCTCAAAACCAACTCAAACTTTACATAAAACAAGGGGCTAAACCCCTTTAACTCTTATTCATCTACGTGCTCTGCATCCACAAATAGTGAAGACTTTACATTATTTTCAAATTTGTTCCAAAATTTGGGTTATCTTAACCCCAAACTATCCCAGGGGACCCCATCCCAACAAATATATGATGCATGAAATCTTGAGTTATGAGGTGGTAGAATAATTTCCTCTTACTCGTGAATTTGATAGTTATATGGTTGATTGTAGTTAGTGTAGTTTCGTTTCTACAGGTATCATAGCTCTTGTGTTCTTTCATGAATTTATTCAATAACATTTACAAGTTGGTAGACTCTATAAGCTATATTTGAAAAATATTTACCTTTTTCTACATTAGAGCTATCTTTCGGATTTCACTTTCAGTAGTCCATTCCCCCTAATTCAGAATAAGAATGTTCTTGGAGCCCTAATGATCAAATCACTTAGTAGAGGGTGGCATGAGTAGAATTCCATCTAATGTGTATATAGAAATTTCACCTCGAAGTTTGTATGAACCCTGGGTTGATAAATAGAGTTGAAGAGCCCCTGGGAGTTGGAACACTTTTTATGCAATACCAGCGCTCACAAATTTGAATCTGCCTACATCTATTGAACATGACTCTGAGAAAACTAGAATGTTTCTTCAGTAGAATGTAGGCTATCTAGTCATCCATGTAAACCTTGTGAAACTTATGAATATAATCTCAAAAGGAAGCTATTACAATTCTTGAAAATACAGCAGGAACGTTCTTTAAACCGAATGGGATGACATTGTAAGCATAAGAACCTCATTCGGTTGTGAACGTAGTTTTATTCTTGTCTTCTTCCACAATATTGACTTGGTGATACTCTGAAAATCCATCAGTGAAAGAATAAGCTTCATTTATTGCACCATTATCCAAGACTTCATCACTGAAATGGGTGGGGAATGGATCATGGACACAAGCATTGGTAAGGCTTATCTAATTAACGCACGCCCTAATCTCATGGGGATATTTCTTATCTTGGATGAAAATTGCATCGATCCATTCAATCTCTTAAATTGGGAATATACATCTTTTAACCAAGATCTTTTCAATCTCCTTCTTTACCTTTTCTATGACTCTTGGATTCAACCTGTAAGGTCGATGCTTGACTAGTTTTGCATCGAGTTTCAAAGCTATCTTCATATCCCTCAAATCTCATTTAATGCTATTTAATTCAGAAAATGAAGAAGGGAATACATCTTCATATTCCTTGATCAAATCAAAAACTTATTTAGTATCCTACTCGTCCCAATAGTCACCAATAGAAGCAATTTTAGATTTTCTTCAGTCCCAATATTTAGCTTTTTCAATTTCAGTGGTTGCAAATGTGGTGCATTTATAATAGAATATTCCTTTATCCCCCTCTATGCTTCGGATTATTTAAAGGACAAGTGCCTTAATTCCTCCAAATCGTCATCAAGTTGTTTGTTGATTTTCCTGCAAGTTACAGCTTCATGGAAGCCCAAATCATATTGGTGTGGAAAATCACCATATTTGCTGCATTCTTTTAGAGTGTTTCCAAAGGGGAATAACACCCTTTTGATAGCTTTTATAGCTTTAGCTATCTTTGCATCAATATCAAAAAATGAAAAATCCTTACAGAATTAGTGAGTCATTTTATTCTCATCCACCATTTTTCTTTTCAATTCCTCCTTCAAATACTAGTCTCACAAGATGACATGCAATGTATGCATAAACTAATTCATCCACATTAAAACTGGTAATCTAATGTTTTTCCAGATAGAAAAACATTTTTGTACATGATTTTGAGGGCTATTGCATTCATCATAGATAGGAATTTTTATATAGGTATTCTTTTAAGTCAAAAGTCTATGTATCATAACAAACTTAATAGTATACCAATCATGAAAATAGTCATGATGGGCATCCCACCATGTTGCGGGGTTGGCTTGCAAGGAAACATTCATGAGAGAGATAGTCTGGCCCTCTTCTATTCTGGAATCAACTTCTTGGATAAAAACCATAATAGGATCAATACCATTAGAAACAAGATAATTGTGTACCTCAGTACTGATCCAACAAAGGCACTAGATATTTACATAGTGTCACGAATGAAGCTCATGATCTCCCTACTTCCGATCGTCCATCGCAACATCGGATCCCTCCTCTGTACTATGAACATTTCTTCATCTGATAGATCTGGTAGTCATTAGGTTAATGTAATCCTCCCTTTCCCTAGCAGTGAGTTGGTATAGCTGATTTAACAAGTTAAGTTCTTCAATATCATCTATGACCAGGCCTTGGTATGGATCCAGCAGTTCTATGACCCAAACACCATCGATTCAAACGTCGTGGTTTTTGTTATCACAAAAAAAATGATCACCTAGCCATTTCTAACTAGGTGGATCGAAATACACCATGTAAATTTAATTTATCATATTAAAACCACTTTCACTCTGGAAAATAATTTAGTAAACCACTTTTATTAAATTACTTTTTTATTTAAATAAAAAAACCCCATGAGGATAATTAGATAAATCATTATTTATTTAATTTTCTCTTGGAATAATTATTAAATAATTATTCCTTGTCACATTTGACCAAATCCTTTAGGAATATTTAAATAAAACACTATTTATTTAATTTTCCTTATTTTTGTTATTAAAATAATTATTAAATCACTATTTAATAATTATTTTGATTTCATTCCATTCTTAATTCTCACAAAATAATTAATAAATCATTTTATTTGTCAATTCTTTCCAAATAAAGATATTTAACCATTTTAATTATCTTTTCCCTCTCTCATAAATATAATAGACTATTCCAAGTGGTTAGATCTAAATGTGGTTAACATTATTTTATTATTCCCCATTTTCGAGATTAACTCCATAATTTTTTATAGATAGGAGTGTTTTCATTCATTCTTCACCATGATCATACTCATCGTCACCATTATCGTCTTTTTTCTTTGAGCTCCCATTTTGAGTTCTTCACATTTTGTTTGGGTTTTTCACATACTCAAAGAGAAGATCATTTTCTGAAGCATCGAGGACATCAAAGGACCCATCCCATGGGGGGACTTACAGACCCATCTATAGATCTCATTCACCAAGTGTTTTTAATAAAGAATTTATTTGATTAAGCTCTTTACATTTGGGTTATTGCATTTGATACTTTTATTACTGCTTTCTATTATAGATTGTCTATACTTTTATTGCAGGTTTTCCATTTTTGTTGCATATCTGAATCGCTAGTAATTTTTTTTAGGGTCATTTGTCACCTAGTGACATAAGTTAAGTGTTTTTGGTACACCTTCCAAGAAATTTCACACTAACAGTTTCCCATTTGAGATCAATAACTGCATAGTTATCAAATTATCTTCCCAATAAGGTTGGGTATGGGTCTTTATCACCCATAATATCTATTAATTCAAAATCTACATAAATATTAACACTCGCAATATCAACCTCAATGTCCTCCGATCTCCCAATACGTATAATACAATATTGGTTTTCCATCTGCAATTGAATTGGTAAAAAGACTAAGTTGGGCTTCCAAGTGCCTCCCATGTTTTCCTTGGAAAAATGTTGACTTCTAAGCCAAGATCTAAAATGGAGTCCTTGATCTGGTATCTAGCAATCTGAGCATTACCATGAAATTCTCTTCTTGTTCTCTTCTTATTTCGCCAAACACACGTAGAATTCCTTTCAGGAATATTAACAGAAATAGTCTCTTCTAAGAATGGATGATCCTTCACAATGGCTTTTAATTTCTTATGCAACTAACCAGTTAATTCCTCACCATTCATAATTTGTAGAAATAAATTAAAGTCATTACAAGATCAGTCGAGATATCTCTTTTCATGGTCTGGGACTTCTAGTATGTACTTGTTCTTGTACTCAACTCGGGGACCTTGAGAAGAAACTAATTGTCATAATAGTTCAGTTGTATATTGATAATATTCCTTTTGTTGATTGGGATCAAAGGATCTTTTTGATGATATCAACCTTATGATAGTTGGTTGTTCAAAAGGTTCAATATCAGCCCTAGTTCTTTTCCATCTTCTGGTCACAATGTTAATATTCAGTTGAACAGATGGTTCTGGTTCTTGCAATTCAACATTAATCATATTAGCTCCCTTCATTCAGTTACATTCTTCCCAGTGGATGATAATTTATAGAAAATCCTTTGTAGCATGTCTATTCACCCGACAATGTGAACACAAAGGTCTTCTCAACATTGAACACTCCCTCATGACATGACCTTCTTTGTCATATTTATAGCATCTGATTGGGCCTATTCCTCTTTTCCTTCCTCCCCTGGAGGCTCCTCCTCCTCGTCCTCGAGGAGATTCATTAACTCATAAAGTTGTGTGATCCAAGCGATTAGCCAATGCATCTAAAGATTGACATTAATCCATATGATGTGTGTGTGGTCCACAAAATTCAAAAAATATGTTGTTGGGCACATTGTAATACTTTTGTAGAATAGGACATAAATGAAGTGAATTGTCAAAGGACCAACATATTTCACAAAACTCATTCATAGACATACCTTGATGACGTGGGAATGCCTGATATTGAGTCAAACCCTAGAAGAGCGTTTCCGAAGGAATATGCACAACACTAGGATTATGTGGTGGCAATGGAGGAGGTCCCATAGGAATGTTATATGATCCCTGACCTGTGACATGATTCCCTTCAACTTAACAATGTGTGCACCAAACCTAAGGTCTCATGGGTCACTTAGGAGCAAGATCCTTTAATTTCTCAATCAAGCTAGAAATTTGGTTCTGAAGTCCCATAATAGTAGGGTCAGCGGAAGGAGTGCCCAATTTATAATCTTGAGGGTATCCCACTTTGGCTTCAATCTGAATTTCTTATTCCAAAGCATCCTGTAATGTGTCAATATTCTACTGTGATAGCGAAATCCTAGTAATTGGTAATAAAGCCTTAATAAAGCAATCTCTCTAATGATGGGGATCACGGAGATTTGATAATTTACTAATAGCATTTTTTGAATCTATGCATACACTATCAAGAGGATTCTCCCTCCCTTTGTCTAATATCCAACAATCCTACCAAGCCTTGCTGATTAGACTAAGGTAACTTAAATTCTTGAAGAAATTATCGTTTAACTATATCCATGGTAGCATATTGATCCACTTAATAAACCATAAAAGTGGTTGATCTCTTAGAGTAGTTTGGAACTCAATAATCTTGGTGGCATCAGGAGTTTGTCAAGCCCTCAAAACAACCTCATACAGATGCCAATGTTGTTCAAGATATTTTCCACCTCGTCCTAAAAATTATGGATATCAGGTAAGTGATCCGACCATATTTCCAGCCATGATTGTTTTCCCAGGTTGAACAATTATAATCCCTTGGAACCTTGTTGAGAATAATTTATAGAACTTGAATGAACATCACTACTAGAACTACTTCCTCCACTAGAACTACCAACACTATATCTAGAATATACTTGTTGGAATTTTATAGTCATACTTAATTTAGAAATTAAATGATCAGGGTTTTCATACAGTACCAGGCGAAGGATAGGGAGAGGAGGATTTGTACCACTATGTTGTGGGTTTCCATAGGTAGGGACTAACTCACCTTCAAATAACAGTTTCCTCATCAAAAAGTGCATGTCAACATCTATTGGAGTATGCTCACCAGATTTCATAATCGGTTGTACAAATGGATCAGGTGTATGAAATCCTCCTTATTTTGAGTAGGATCTACCAGTCCCAACCAAACCTTTTGCAATACTTCCATTGGAGTCTCCTATTTCTCCAGAAAGCAATCCCTCATTCTCTCCTTTTCCTCGCAACTCGAGACTATCCATGTTATTCCTTCACGATGTTGAACATATCATCGCTTCTCTTATCCTTTTTAACTCCCTTCTTCTACACCGAATTTCCATAAAATTTCTTTCTCTCCACTCAACATCTATACTTTCCCTCCACAATACTCTAAAATATCGTGCCTTACGCAACTCTTCTTGGTCCATCACAATAGCCCTTCATTTTCCGCAACTGCACAACATTCCTCCCCGTAGATCCAACCCCCAACACTAAGAGTTTTAAGAAGCCATTCGATATTCTTGGAATGGTAGAAGATTTTCTTCAATCATCAATATTTTAATCCAAAGTGGTATCTCTTTCAGCAAACTTCCTTGCAACCCAAACTTAAATACTTCTTCTGCTCTAGAAAAGGACTAGTGATTTTTGGCTGCAAACTCAATAATATGGCATTTTAATGTCACATTTACACAAAAATCAACAAACCTTGTTAGGTATGCTTCTAATCAACGGAGTTCATCCAAATAAATTGTTGACCACTCTCTATGAAGCCTAGGGCTACTTCCAACTCCTTCTTTAACTTGCAATTGCCTTAACCAATTTCGCAATTTTTCAAGGAACTCATACCAAAATATTTCGTATTGGTCACATGGAGGTTCAGTATACAAATACCTTCTTTAACCTAGTCCAAGCTCTTTTACCTTAGTTGAGCCTATTGCAGAATAAAATGGTAAACCTTCTCCTGCCACCAGCTCTTAATACCTCTACCAAGAATTCTAGATACCATGATCTAGATCCCTTCTAAAATTTTAGGGTATCAGCAATGGCACCATTTTCTAGCAGAAAATTTGGAGCAGTGAGGACCCAAGGTTCAGCCTGGGTTTTCCAACAAATGAAGCCAACGTAGTCTATATCTTCACTAGCATTTTCACTCCCTTTGTGAAAAAGGGACATCTCACTCGAGGCAAGTCAGAACCAATAAAGAAATAAGGGATTCAGATCAGTGGCAGAAGACTAAGACTTTTATTATATTAGTTGTGCAGTTAATCATCACACACACACACACACATATATATACACTAAAACAAAAAAAATTAAAAGGGCCATGTAGACATTGAACCATTTAACACAATATTTCCCTAGAACTCCTTTTCTTATTAATATAGCCAAGCCATTACGTTAGGAATTAATAAAAACTTGCGTGACCTTCTTAAATCAGATATTGTTACACCATATATTACAATTCATATACATTATTAAAAACTCTACGTGGATTACAAACTTATACATGCAGATCAACAGATCTATCTATTGATTCACAGTTTGTCCCTATGCATCTTCTTTTATAGGCTCGATATATTGATTTATTCCTCCTACTGATTCCTTGATCTCACCTTTGATCTAGTCCACTTGACAAAATCCTGGTACCCTTTTCCCCTTTCCTCTTCATTCTTTCAAAAATGATCCAACTTTCCTACTTTTGCAGACATGTTTGTCTATTTTTCTAGCTTCTCAAGTTCCAATGTTTAATTCTCTACTGCATTCAATTTTTTGGTGGTCTGCTTCTAGTAGCTTTATCCATTCTTCCTCCATGACTATTCTACAAGCTTGTATTCCATATTTCTCCAAAAACAAATGAAGGAACTAACAACATGATACCTCTTTAAGACTTCATCATCCTCAACATCCTTCCCTTTATCACTAGAAATATGAACTACAAACATTACACATACCTTCTAGAAATTGTGTTTTGCCTGCATAGTTGTAACCATTCTCACTGATATAAGACTCTTCTTTCCCAACAAGACTCTCATTTCCCCATCATCATCGAGGAACTCAATAGCCTTATCATAGCAATCCACTTTAGTCACGTGAATGAAAAAACAATCCATGCCCAAAAGCATACTATATCATCCCAAATGAAGCACATTTAGATATTCTAATGTAGGCATACCATTTAGCTCAAATGTACAATATCTCACCCAATGATGAAGTTTTATCTTGGTCCTTGTATCCAACTGCACCAACCAAGATTCTACATGCACTTATTTATTCAAGCAACACTTATCCACCAAGTCAAGACTAATATAACTATAACTAGATCTAGGATCAATCAAAATGGAAACAACTCGATCACAAATCTTACCTCCCATCTCAATAATGGATGCATGATGATATGCCTCCTTATTATCCACCATTGCATAAATCTGACAAATACTCTGACCAACATCTCCAAATTTTTGTGCCTCCTTAGCACTATAAATCTAAGGCCTTCCACCCATATGTGATGGGCACTCACTCATGTGATGCTCTCCACAAGAATTCCAACACCTCAAAGTCTTCGTACCATCACCCTTATTTTTCTCCCTAGGCTAAAATACATGTCCTCGGTCAACTACATTGAACTTATTTTATGATGCTACATTCTCCTTGTCACCTACATCCCGAAGTCTTCCTCGCTTCTTATCCTAATTTCCTTTAATCTTCTCATTACTTTTCCAATCTTGATTAGGCTCAAACTTGTAGTTAGAGTGCTCATAATAGTGCTTCAACTTCTCGATGACTTCCTCCAATGACCGAGGCCCACCATACACAATCTTATCTTTAAATTCTAAAGGAAATATACTGATGAACCTTTGAACCTTTGTCTTATCATCCTTGAGGTAGTGCACATACATCAACAGCTCCAGAAAATTGATCATGTATTCTTCATTTGTCCATATTCAACTCATAGAACTCCTTAGCCTTCTAATCATAATATCCTTCTAACAAGTACTTCTTCCTAGAGACTCCTTTAAAATAATGCCAACTGAAATCCTCTACCCTAATGCCTCTAGCATGTTGGGTTGTGTTATATTCTTTCCATGACTAGCCCACGTAGTTAACCGAGGGGTTAGAAGGGGGCGAAGCCCCCCTTTGTTGCACCAATTGCGTAGTGGGGGGAGTCACAAGGGGGTTTGAAGGGTGCAGGTAACCCCACTCTGTGGGGCCCAGGGCAGCGCCCCAGAAAAATTTGTTTTTGGACCCTATATTAGGTTGGGTGGACCTACCTATGGTTTGGTGCATGATTTTGCACATGGTTTTAGACGCGATGGTTTTCAGTCCATGGTATTGGATGCTTCGACATGTATAAATATGTATTGTAACATTGAAATAAATATAATGAAAAATAAACCTGGTAGTCCCGGTTTTGGGATCAAGGGGAAAATCTTTGTGTATATGTGTTTTATGTGTTATGCTCTCGCATTGTTTATTTTCTATGTTTTCGAATTCTTATGCAGGTAATTTCTATATGGGGCTAAAACCTACATTTGGTATCAGAGTTGTTTTGGCTTCAAGGGGATGCCCTTGTTGCTAAGGGGTTTTTTTTGGGCCTGTGGTAGACCCTGTTTAGTGGGAGATCTACAAGATCGATTCTGGTAGTGAAAGAAGATGGCGAGCAGTGGAAAGATAGAGATCGAGAAATTTAATGGTCATAGTTTTGAGTTGTGGAAACTCAAGATGGAGGATCTATTGGTGGATAAATATCGGTGGATCACGGTAGATCCGGGTACTAAACCAACGGGAGTGTCTGATCAAGAATGGAAGAAGTTGGATCGAAAGGAAAAGAGCATAATACGATTGTGTATCTCAGATTCAGTATTTCTGAATGTATCAAGGGAAGCTACGGCGAAGAATTTGTTGGACAATTTAGGGACTTTGTACCAATCTAAGTCTCTAGTGAATAAACTATTCCTATGGAAAAAGTTGTCTAACCTGAGGATGAAAGATGGAGACTCGGTGACAAAGCATCTGAATGCGTTTAATACTGTGGTATGTCAATTATCGTCTGTTGATATCAAAATTTCAGATGAACATAAGTGCATTATTTTGTTGTGTTGTCTTCCAGATTCATGGGATAGTCTGGTTATTGCAATAGGTAGCAATGTAACTGCCTTGCAGTTTCATGAAATAGTCTCATCCTTGCTAACGAAGGATATGAGATGGAAAAATATGGAGATCTAGAATGGTGATGCCTTGTCTATACAAGGACTGTCCCAGAACATAAACAAAAATAAGTCATCGAGTGGGAGACCTAAATCTAAAGGGAGATCTAAATCTCCAGGAAAACCCGTAAAGGTAGTGTGCTGGAAATGCAAAAAGGAAGGGCACTACAAAAGGGACTGTAAATCTAAAGCTCCTCACAAAGGAAATGGATCTGATGATGCTCCTTCTGTAGAGGTGAAAACCACCTCAGATGAAGGTGGGGATGTGTATTTGGCTTCTTCAAGTACACATGTAGATCATGAGGCATGGTTGATTGACCCATGTGCATCCTTTCACTTCACTCCCCATAGAGAGTGGTTCTGCGAGTATGAGAAATACGATGGTCGTGATGACTTCTTAGGGGATTATAGGAAGGCTAGAATCGTTGTTCGTGGAAAAGTAAAGTTGAAGTTGCAAGGTAGGAGGGTTAAAACACTTCTGAGTGTTCTACATATTCCTACATTGGCCAGAAATCTAATTTTTGTAAGCAAGTTGGATGATGTAGGTGTAAAAACAGTGTTCGAGAAGGATACCTACAAGATGGTTCAAGGAGCACTGGTATTGATGTGAGGAGTTCGGATTGGAACTCTATACAAACTGCAAGGTAGAACTTGATGGGTGCAACAATTCTGTGGTTCTTGAAAGTGGAGCAGAAAATCTAGTGGTCTCTGGAGAGAAGACCATGTTGTGGCATCAAAAGCTGGGACATATTGGAGAGAAGGACCTTCGAATACTTCATGGTAAAGGTATGCTAGAAGGTATGAGTAATAGCTCTCTGGATTTTGATTTCTATGAAAATTGTGTATATGGGAAGCAGAATCAAGTGAGTTTCCCCTCTGGTGGTAAGAGGGAAAAACAGATATTAGAGCTTGTGCACAGTGATGTGTTTGGACCTGTGAAGGTTCCATCACTAGGTAAGTCTATGTACTATGTATCATTTATAGATGACTTCTCAAGGAATACATGGATATATTTCCTTAAGAAGAAATTTGAAGTCTTTGACAGGTTTAAAGAATTTAAGGCTCTGGTGAAAAACCAGATAGAGAACAAGATAAAGGTGTCGAGGACAGATAACGGTGGAGAGTTTTGTAGTAAGGAATTTGAAGAATTCTGTAAGAAGTGTGGTATAGCATGATAGAAAACTACTCCATATACACCTCAACAAAATGGAGTTGCAGAAAGAATGAACAAGACATTGATGGAAAGGGCAAGAAGCATGCTCAATGATGTCAGGTTAGGATAGGAATTTTGGGCAGAGGCAGTGGAGACAGCATGTTACCTGGTCAATAGATCACCTTCATCAACATTGGAGGATAAGACTCCAAAAGAGGTATGGACTGCTAAGAAACCCCCTCTTTCACATTTGAGTTTTTTTGGATGTGATACATATGTACATGTTCCGAAGGAAAAACGAACCAAGTTGGATAGTAAATCTAAAAAGTGCATCTTTATTGGGTATAAGGATGGTTTAAAGGGTTATAAGCTTTGGAACCCAGTAACAAGGAAGGTTGTGTACAACTGAGATGTGGTGTTCTGAGAGGTGAAAGATGTTATTAAACATGAAGTCCAACCAAAGGAACCTGAGAAGATAGAGTTTGAGCTAAAGGAGGAAGAATCAGACTCTACAGTAGAGGAGGAATCAAAAGATTAAGAGCCACAAACTCTGGGTGTGAGAAGATCAGTTCGAGAAAGAAGGTATCCAGAAAGGTATAGTCCATCTACTTTCTGTGCAAATTTTGCTTTAACTATTATTGATGATGATCCCAGAACTATGAAGGAAGCATTAGATTCAGAGGATGGAAAACTCTGGAAAGAGGCCATGGTTGATGAAATGGCATCTTTGCACAAAAATGAGGCTTGGGATCTAGTGGAGGTACTGGCTGGAAGGAAACCCCATTGGCAGCAACTGGGTGTTCAAGAAGAAGACAAATGCAGCAGGAAAGGTGGAGAAATACAAAGCTCGTTTGTAGCAAAAGGTTATTCCCAGGTGCTAGGAATTGATTTTGGTGATATTTTTTCTCATGTTGTGATCCAGGTGGATGTTGGTGGCCACCCACCTATCCCATTTGGACCCCCACAACTATCTCTTTTATATTTTTTAGTTTCTGTAATAGTAGCACAATTTACTATTTTTAGCAATTTTTTTGGGTCCTGAACTTCCTGACCCATTTTGAGGCCCTAAACGACGTTTTTTGGGAAATCTAGGAGAAAAATGGGTCCATGGTTCAATATTGCTCTTCCCAAAGTTGTAGTGCTTGGATAGATCTTTCTAACGAGCTAATGTGCGCGTCAAACGAAGATCAGGTCCTGGGAATTTGATATACCAACTTACCCAAAACGGGGCCCACAATTTGGTGTTTCATCTTCTAGGGTTAGGTTTTGGGATGTGAAGGGTTCTCCATTGTTTCTCAACAATAAATAGCCCGTCGAGCCTCATTGTAACATAGTTCAAAGGCATGTAGCCGCCACATCTCTTTTCATAGATAAGCTACCATCACCCTAGCTGGTTTATTTCCATTGTTGTTTGTAAGCATATTTCAATATTTTACAGTAATGAAATGAAGTATTATTTCCACTGCATCTCTCTGTTTATGGTTATCTCTATGATTTGCTGCATTCCTATTGATATCTAAATTAGTGGTATTAGAGTGGTTTGCTTTTTCTCTATTTTTCTTTGCATGTCCCCAATGAGGTCAGGATATAAGGAGCTAAGGCTCGATCTGGTTGAACCTTTGCAAGATCAACCTCGCAAATCTCGACGGCCTCCCATGGCGGATGAGAAGAAAGATGAGGGGGCAGGAGATCCTATCAAAATCTTGCTCGAAGAAGCCCTCGAGTGACAAAGGAACGCGATGATGGATAGCTTTGCGCAGATCCTTTAGCGGCTACCCAGAGGCGATGCATCGGCTTCCAACTACTCTGGAAATGCCACACCGTTTAAGGTACAAGTTAATTTTGAAATACCCATATTCGAGGGTCAGATAGATGCATATGCCGTAGATAAATGGTTAAACCTGCTAGAAGGGTATTTTTCTGTTCATGAATTTTCGAGTCAGGAAAAGATTGTTTTTGCTCTTCTCAAAGCATCCCCCCATGTCCAAGACTAGTGGGAAACCTACTGCGAGTAGCAGGATGAAAGTACGGGCTCACTGTTTTTAGTCGCACCCACTTGGAATTCATTTCGAGATGCCATCAAGGAGTATTACTACCCTTTTAAAAGCTATGAGGACAAATACATAAATTGGACCATGCTGCTGCAGGGAAGGGACCAAGATGTGCCAGACCTCACAAACATTTTTCATACCCTTCGCACACAGTTGGGTATCAAATATTCTGAGTTCATATCCTTCGCACACAGTTGGGTATCAAATATTCTGAGTTGCATCTGGTACTCAAGTACCGTGGTTGACTACACAGATACATCCAAGAAGAGATGGAGTTCCTGAACATCTCCTCGCTCGGCACGGTGTACCGATACACTGTCAAATCGAGCAAAAGTTCGAACAGAAGAAGCGAGACTTTGGATCTACAAATCCAAAGACCAAAGGACAAAACCAAGGCGGGGTGACCTAAGACAACTCGTCGAAGCCGCAAGAAAATAGCAACACCACAAAGTCAAAGAAAGACACAGGAAAGTGGTGTGAGTTCCATAAGAGCCCCACTCACAACACCAGTGAGTGTTGGACCAAGCAGTCGTTGGTGGGCGAGTTGAAGGCTTCAGAATCAGATGCATGTTTCAACCCTGAGTCAGAACCCAAAAAGGGGAATGGTAAAGGGAAGTAGATCATTGATGCGGAGCCCAATGTCACTATCGCCATAGCCAGATCCAGAAGAATGAGCCCAAAGATCCAGAGGAGGGGGAACATCTTTTCCACTCATAGATATGAGTGAAGGGTTCGATGCTGCAATTCGTTGTTGACGGTGGAAGCCAAAAGAACCTCATTTCAGCAGATGCCGTGAAGCGGTTGGGCCTACCAACTGCACCACACCCGTAGCTGTACAATATCAGGTGGCTTCACCAAGGATGAGACCTCTAAGTTCGCTAGCACTTCCGCCTTCCTTACAGCATCAAACCCTTCACAGACGAGGTATTGTGTGATGTTACACCTCTGGATGTTTGTTATGTATTATTAGGCTAGCCATACTTGTGGAGGCAACATGCTATGTATGAGTCAAGGCCTCGTGTTGTCATTATTTCTTTGAATAATTCATTATACGGGATACCGGAGGTAGCCCCAGCTATCGCCACCTCTTTGATCACTGCTAAGAAAGGCAGCAAGCTCATCTCCCAGACTAGGAAATTCATTTTCTATCTAGTTCACTCCCAAAGTAAGGGGAAGATCGTCACCACATCCATGACCCCTGTGAAGGGTTCCTCCACGTAGCAGTAGTAGCAAAGGAATACGGTCATGAAAAAACACAAGAACAAATTTTCCTCACCCATAAGGGTAACACACAAGCTTCAGGTGGGCAACAAAGTCTGGTTGCATCTGCAGAAAGAACGCCTTACAAGAGCCCATCAAAAGCTCTGACCACGCTGACATGGTCCTTCCACCATTACTAAGGATGTGGAAAATAATGCTTTGGAGCACAACATTCCTCAATTCCTTCGCTTGCACCAATTGTTCAATGTGTATCACCCTCGACCGTGCTTCCCACCATTACTGGACACATCCGAGATTGCATAATAGCTCACCAGGGACCAAGTTCAGCAGATGGAGGAACTCAACACAATGGGGACCATTGCTTCCTAAGAGGGGAGGAATGATCCAGGTGGATGTTGGTGGCCACCCACCTATCCCATTTGGACCCCCACATCTATCTCTTTTAGATTTTTCAGTTTCCGTAATTGTAGCACAATTTACTATTTTTAGCAGTTTTTTGGGCCCTGAACTTCTGGAGCCGTTTTGAGGCCCTAAATGACATTTTCTGGGAAATTTGGGAGAAACATGGGTCCATATACCAATATTTTCTCTTTCCAAAGCTGTATTGCTCAGACAGATCTTTCTAACAAGCTATTGTACGCATCAAACGAAGATCGGGTGCCAAACTTACGACCTCGGGAAGTTGATGTACCAACTTCCCCAAAACGAGGCCCACAATTTGGCATTTCATCTTATAGGGTTAGATTTTGGGATGTGAAGGGTTTTCCATTATTTCTCAACAATAAATAGTCCTTCGAGCCTCATTGTAACACAGTTCAGAGGCATGTAGCCACCACATCTCTTCTCAGAGGTAAGCTACCATCGCCCTAGCTAGTTTATTTCCATTGTTGTTTGTAAGCATATTTCAGTATTTTACAGTAATGAAATGAAGTATTATTTTCACAACATCTCTTTGTTTATGGTTATCTTTATAATTTGTTGTGTTCCTGTTTAAATTTGGATCGTGTTGCCAAGGTAGCTTCTATTAGATTACTTTTATTTCTTGCTGCTACTTTTGATTTTGAGGTAGAACATATGGATGTGAAGACATCATTTCTTCACAGGGATCTAGAAGAGGAGATCTACATGAAGCAACCTGAAGGCTTTGTGGTGAAGGGTAAGAAAGAACTGGTATGCAAGTTAAATAAGTCTCTGTATGGGTTAAAACAATCACCAAGGATGTGGTATCAGAAATTTGATACATTTATACGGGGACTTGGCTTCACCAGAAGCAAAGCAGATCACTGTGTGTATTTTAAATTAATTGGTGAACGTGTTATTTATCTGGTCTTGTATGTAGATGATATATTGTTGGTTGGAAATGACAAAGAAATTATCCAAGATTTGAAGACCCAATTGTCCTCCAAATTCGACATGAAAGATCTTGGTGCTGCAAAATATATTTTGGGCATGAAATATAAAAGAGATCGGGAAAAGAAGAAGCTCTGGTTAAACCAGAGGAAGTATGTCGAGGCAATATTGTAGAGATTTAATATGCAGAATAGTAAACCAGTGAAAGTTCCTATTCCACTAGGTGTAAATTTATCCACTAAATAGTGTCCCAAGACACAAGAAGAGGAAGAGGATATGTCCCATGTTCCATATGGAAGTGCAATCGGTAGCCTGATGTATGCAATGGTCTGTACTAGAACACACATTGAGCATGCAGTAGGATTACTGAGAAGGTTTATGTCAAAACCAAGGAAGGAGCACTGGACAGCAGTGAAGTGGGTTTTCAAGTATTTGCGTGACACTAGTGATTATGGTTTGTGCTACGAAGGAAGACCAGGATTGGACAGAGTTTTGGATATTAATGGATTTGTTGATGCAGACTGGGGTGGAGATCTGGATCAGAGAAGATCTACAAGTGGTTATGTGTTTAACCTATTTGGAGGTGCAATCAGTTGGATGAGTAAGAAACAATCTGTAGTGGCACTATCAACTACAGAGGCAGAATACGTGGCAGCCACTCATGCAAGCAAGGAAGTAGTTTGGTTGCAGAGATTGTGTTCAAGTATGGGGTTAGTACAGGGAGCTATAAGGATAGACTGTGACAACCAAAGTGCAATTTTCTTGGCAATGAACCTTGCTTACCATTCAAAGACAAAGCACATTGATGTTCAGTATCACTTTGTGAGGGATATGATAGAAGACAAAAAGGTGTTGTTGGTAAAGGTGGACACTTTGAAGAATACTGCAGATGCATTGACAAATTTTGTGAGCTCTGAGATGTTCTCTTGGTGTAGAGAAACAATGGGCATTGTAGGGCTGGATAAATGATTAAGCTCTCTTGTGGCCCCCTCCAGAAAGAAAACAACAAGTGGGAGAATGTTGGGATGTGTTATATTCTTTTCATGACTATCCCACGTTGTTAACTGGGGGGTTAGAAGGGGGGCAGAGCCCCCACTTCATTGCATTGATTGTGTAGTGAGGGGAGTCACAAGGGGGTTTGAGGGGTGCAAGTAACCTCTAAATTTTGTTTTTGGACCCTATATTAGGTTGGGTGGACCTACCTACGGTTTTTTTCATGATTTCGCACATGGTTTTGGACGCGATGGTTTTCGGTCCATGGTATTGGATGCTTCGGAATGTATAAATATGTATTGTAACATTGAAATAAATATAATGAAAAATCAAGCTAGTAGTCTCAATTTTGGGATCGAGAGGAAAATTTTTCTGTATATGTGTTTTATGTGTTATGCTCTCACATTGTTTATTTTCTATGTTTTAGAATTCGTATGCAGGTAATTTCTGTACGGGGTTAAAACCTACATAACACGCTTCACATATTCCCACCATATATCTAATTTTCCCTTGAGACTAAGGATAATTATCAGCTTTCATATTCTCTTAATAATCATGCAATTTGAAGAACTTATTCTTCCCAAGTAACCATTCTTTTGCATCTTCTAATTTCTTCATATCCCCATCAAAAGTAGGAGGCTTGGCTTTCTTAAACTCCTCTAGAAAATATTGCTTCTCAATCCTCCTATAAGGATGTTGGTGGGAATGATGATGATGTCTCTCAGAACCGGAGCTAGAATAAAATCCATGAGTGCTAGCCCACCTGCTAGGTGTATCCAAATATTTTCCACCTCTGACTGTATCATTTTTGTCCAACCTATGTCATCTATGAAACCTACTACCATATGCCCCATTTGTTTTTTCTTCTTGTCCCTAACTGATCCCTAGTTGTCTCTGCTTCTGCAAATATGAAAGGATTTGAAGGATGATTGCATTCACTTCTTCTTTCTTTCCTGAGCTTTCAAAAGTCTTTCCCGTAACTCAATCAGCCTGTTATTATCTTCCTTACAAATTTTGATATGTTCCTTCAAAATTCTCACTGTATCTGCTAATCAGGAGAATACTATTCTCCTTACTACCCAATTGACCTTTCTCATTCCATAGAATTCACTTCATACTTGTAAGGGGGGTCGTGTGAACTACAGTCCACCATTCTACTCTTCATCTCTGGTCTTCTATTGCTTGCAAACATTTCATCTTAGATAAACCAAATAGAAACATAATCAAAATCAGACCTTATTGTATTTTGGGGGACGCTATCTCATTTGCACAATCAGTCCATATTAGCGCGATATAACTTCACAAGCATATCAACTAATATTCATAACAATAATTAGATAACGTGCATACATGATAAACTCATAAACAACTGACATGAATTCATAACAATCACATCTACCCTGAGGTCCAATGTTGCAACCTCAAAAATGCCAATTTGTAATGATTGTATGAGAGGAAACGTTGTATGGAACGAAACTTTCTCTGATACCATCCTGTAACTACCCCTCCCACATTTACCGATTTCTACAAACTCTCCAGGGAAAACATGAGTTGGGTGTCACTGTGATATGAATTGACCTCTAGATTCCATTTATGGAAGTGAGGCCTACAAACCAGAAGTGAATTAATATCCCTCATAGACTACAGATCACTTTGGAGCTTACAAACCATCCCAAATGATTTATTCCTAAGCTATAACTATTTTTCACCAAGTGTATACCCCAACCACACCCTTGACACACTGTGCATGCAGTTATGACGCTCTGATCGCACCTATAGGCCTGCCTATATGCAGTTGTGACCAATATTCCTTTGTTTTGTGCATGCAGTCATAAGATCTATGCCAATTTTTTAGGCTAGCCTCCAAACCACTGCTTGTAACTTTCCAAAATCATGACAATGGTGATAAAAATGCTAAACAATCAAAGCTTGAGCAATATCTTCACCTAGACATGCCTAATGCAAGATATTCATTTCGTCAAACATATGTTAAACATATAAGTTATAGGTCATGAATGCATATTTGATCATAAACTTTTAAAATTCATCTAAGAACCACCAAGAAGGCTTATATGCCCTATCTAGCTTGTTGCAATAACACTTGTTAGCCTATGCATTCATCAACCATCTAGTAACTTATCAAATCATGAAAAAGATCCATAGCTAGAGCACATCATAAAACCATGCATATAACTAGCATATAAATAGAATAGCAACTATGACAAATCAGCCATAAGATCATCATAATAACTAATACAAGTGCTCATAGATCACAATAGGAAAACATCTCATCTTAACATAAGAAAATTCCAACCAAGTCAAGGACTTCCACATACCACTCAACCATACATTGGTTTGAACCAAATATCTCTTTCAACCAATCACCCCCACACCATATTCCATGCATGAATGTGGGATCATAAGGGTTAAACTAAAATATAACCAACTAGGGCTTCTAGAGGTCAAGCCACCTCAACCCTAAAGAAAATTTATCTCACCTATACGGTCCATAAATCACTAACATCAACCAAATCGTTCCTTAAACAAGCTATCTAGGGCTCCATGACCTAGTAATGCAACCCACAGCCTCCAAGAAACCCGAGTTGTTTCAAGGCTCTAGAGAATTTTTCCCAACCCACATACTTCAAGGGCTACTAACTCAACCCACAACTTCCCGGGAACCTTTTGCCTTAGTGGTTCCTAACCTAGATTCAAAGTTAATTATGCCAAAAAAAACCCTACACTACTAGCCCTTTCGGCATCAACCTGCGTAGCGTAGGTCGGAGTCTCACCCGAAGCAGTATTGGGGGGG
Organism: Pinus taeda; assembly: GCA_000404065.3. Classification (NCBI taxonomy): domain Eukaryota; kingdom Viridiplantae; phylum Streptophyta; class Pinopsida; order Pinales; family Pinaceae; genus Pinus; species Pinus taeda. Next base: position 266,136 of record APFE031008542.1, read on the forward strand.
GGGGGGTGCTGGAACCAATTTTTTGCATCCAGGATCAGTGTGAGGTATTTTATTGCCCATAGATCTGCCTTTGCGTAGGTTTATAAGCCCCTAGGGCTCGGTACTGCACTTCACCTAATGGCCCTTAAACCTTCGCGAAGGTCTACAATAAGGTTTTGCAAACCTTTAACAAATAAAACATCCAATTATGTGCATCATAAAACAACCCTAGATTTGAGTTCGCACAGATCTACTTAAGTATTCAATAAACACAACATAATGTACTATAATCTTCACGTAAATACTTAACATACATTGCATACAATCAGCAAGACTTAGCCAACAGATTCGCGCATCAATACATCAATATTTCATAAAGACATTTATTCCATTACAACATATATCGCAAACATAAGCAATCAAAGTAATCAGATAACACATCAATTTCTCCAACAGTGTTCTTTATTGATATTCAATATGATGTCACAAACTCAAAAATGCCCTACATACTTAGTTGCAGGGGTCCACGCACTCAGTTGTGGATTCATCTCTAGGCCTTTGTGCACTCAGCTACGGAGCCTTCTCTCAATGCTCACTTCTTTGTACTATCTTCCTAAGACTTCATATGTTCTTACCCATCAAACTTCTTGCCTTAGACTCTCTAAGACACACCTATTTATATCTTTTTACATACAATCCCATGGTCTGCGGACCATGGGTGGATCTCAAAATTGAATTTACTTTACATAAAAAAGGGTAAAAACCCTTTTTGACTCCTAACTACCTACACGCTCCACTTCCATAAACCGCTCAGACTTTCCTCTTTGACCCGCGCTTTTTTCCTTTTGTGCAGCCAAGTTTTGTGTGGCCTTCTTGGATGCCTCCTTTTGTTTCCTCATGGCCGCACTCTCTACACCGGTGTTTGGCCCGATAGCCAAATCAGAAAGGGAACGACACTACTTGCTCCATATCAGAATCCGACAAAAAATAGGGTAGGTCATACCATTTCTATGCAGGATCCTTTCGGACCTGTATATAAACTCTATCAAAGTCAGCCTTAAATGTGGCATAGGTGGACATCTGCTTGTACAAGGTTGGGGATAGCCTTGGTCGCTAATGGATGGCCATGCAGAAACTCATTTCCATCAAGACCCAAAAGATATTTATTTTTTTGATCCGCACGGGATCCTTCGTAGCCCATAGGGAAGCGAACTGTGCCACCTCCGGCAACCCTTTATCTAATGGAGGGAACTAGTTATCCTCCAGCAACTCCCATGCACCTAGAACAATAGATAGCAACAACCAAGCATAGTGGAACTTCTTAGTCTCATCCTGTAGTTCACGACAATTTACGAGGAACTCTTGGCAGAGGTATCTAGACCAATCGAACAGGACACCTTCTGTGCACTAGGTTGCAAGAGAAATGGCAAGCTATGGAACTTCATCCGCACGACATTTCATCATTACCTTGCCTACCAATATCTGCATAGCCAACTAAACTACATGGTCAGATATGGACAGGATGGAATATACTTGCGCCTTCTTCACTAATTTATAAGTGGTTTTCATGCACTCCGTCAGGTCCCTCTCTCTTGTTTTTCTGGCAAACGCCTTGGCTAGATTCAACCCATCATGTGGCAAGTGCGTAAGCCTATGAATCAACATATTAGTGGTGGGGATAGGCTCACCTAGCCATAAACACCCATCATGTACCAATGTGAGGAGTTGGCATATGCATGTTGTGTTAATTGGGTTGTGGTGGTAGTGTGGCACCCACAACAAGTTGAGCAACGTAGATTGCTCCACACCTCAGGCCCATTCCTTTGTTTCTAGCATTGTCACACCCGTGTCTTTGTAGACTACATGCTTCATGAAGGTATCCATTGATAAGTGTGGGAACTTAGTGATATCGTCTAAATCCCAATCCTTCATCTTCAGTAGTGTGATGCGGGCAAGCCGTGGTCCTTCAAACAACACCTGCTCAAGTAGCAAGGGTGTGGAAATGACAAATTTTTCAGAATTCAGATCTTTGGCAATCTTTGCCTTACCCTTCTTCAGAGGGACATACTAAGGGAGATTTGTGATGGGTTCTTCTCCTTCATCCTCTACATCTTCAGCTCCCTGGTTGTCTTCTGCTTCTAGGTCAATAACCTTCTCTTTGCATTTGGCCTGTTGTTTTCCTTTTTTCTAGGTTGGGGTCGTTGTATGCCCCCTTGGAGAAGTGTGTGTACATACGGCTTCTTCATATTTTCTTTAGCCATGGATTGTGTCTTCCTCAGTGCCATGGGAATTGTAGGCGTAGCTTCAACACTAGATATTTTAGGGCCTAGGGTGTCAAATACTACGACGTCCATACTCATCTTCTCCATAAATAGTTCATGGGCCTCAATAGACACATCTGTGTAGGAAAAGAACTCTTTCTAAAAGGCTCAGCTCATCAACAGACAGTGAACTTCAGAGGAAGCTCCAAGTGTGCAAAGAATTCATGTTTAGATTGACACGTGGAATTTATAAGGGGTTTTTGGAGTCAAATATGATCATTACCTCCAAAATCTGATCATCAATGTTGTATTCACGGCATCTCTTCAAATATTTTGGCCTTAAATTCCACCAAATCACTCTTTGTACCCATATTCTGGCTATCAAATCGTCAATGATCACTTTCTTGATGTGTTGTGTGGCACCTCCCTCCATATCGCAACTATCTTCGCGCAGTGTCTGATATTGCACTGTCACCAGTTTCTGCATAGCCAATCTATCGCATAGTTCTCTAACCCTGGTAGGGTAGTTTAAAGTTCTACACTCTCTTACAACTGCCTGGAGAGCTAAGACTGTCCTGCCACCATATATTCATTGATCCGGGTCTCCTGTATATGGCTTCAATCGATTGCCATTCACCCTTCCCAAAAAAGGTTCTCCATTCAGCTTTGCGAGCTGAACTGCACCTCCATCTGTAATCTCTTTGATAAAATATGGCCCAATCTAGTGCATCTAAAGTTTCCCTAGAAACTTAGTGAACTCGATGTCGTACAATAATACCAAATCATTCGCTTTGAACATGTCCAGGTTGATATGTCGATCGTTCCATGCTTTTTCACACTTCTTTTGTACTTGCTGATGGAATCCAACCAAGACTCTATTTTCTTCAAGCTCCATCAGTTGTGCGAGCCGCTCTTCCAAGGATCCACGATCTACCATCCCTGTGAAAGCTACTATGCGGAGACTAGGCAAGATATATTCCATAGGCATCACAACTTCTACACCATAGATCAATTGGAAAGGTGTCTAACTTGTTAGCTTTTTGCAGTTAGGCCTGTACGCCCATAGCACTACTGGTACGTTCACATCCCAATCATTTCGTTGTGCGTTGTAAATCTTCTCCAACATATTCTCCAATATCTTATTAAAGGCCTCAAATGTTCCATTAACCTGACGGTGGTACGGTGTGCTCTTCTAATGATAAACCCAGAAATCTTTAGTCAGTGCGCTGATCGTTTCATTGAGCAAGTGCATACCCCGATCACTCATCAATACTTTTAGGTAGCCAAACCTAGTTAACACATATTCAAACAAGAAATTTGTTGTTGTAGCCCCTGTAAATCCTTCACAAGTTATGCCTCCACCCATCTAGTCAAATACTCCATTGCAGTGATGATATAGCACGCACCTGTCTTTTTTCTTGGGGGTTGAATTGGTCCAATGAAATCAGTTGCCCATTTTTCAAATGGCTGCAATGATACTTGAGGATTCAGTGGCAACTCGTCCCTTCGAGATGGTCTGCCTGTTCGTTGGCATGCATCGCATGCCCTATAATATTCTTTCGAATGTTTATGAAGTGTAGCCCACCACAGTCCCGCGTGCAAAACATTATGCGTTGTCTCTTTTCCTACATAATGTTCTCTCGCAAATCCTTTATGAGCTTCAGCGAGGATGTTATTTCATTCAAAATCTAGCACATACCATTGCAGTATCTTGTCTTCACCCATCTTATATAAATGTCCTACAATTACTGAAAAATCTATTGCATGCACTACTAGTTATTTCTTTTGCTAACTGGTGTATCCTTTTGGGGCCATCCCTGTAGTCAAAAAGTGGATAATATCTGCAAAATCATTATCTACTATGCACACCATGAAGAGTTGTGCATCAGGAAGCCCTTCCTCCAAATTAGTAGGCTCCTCCACTATTTCAATCCACGAAAAATGGTCAGGTCCTGCATTCAACCTTCTTGTCTTCACAATTACCTCAAATTAGTACTCTTGAAATAGCAACAACCATTTTCATATATTCCCCCCCAACACAGGCTTATTGACTAGGTACTTCAAGGCAGAATGGTCTGTGTACAGCTTGAAATGTCTGCCCAACAAATAGTGCCCAAACTTTTGAAGCGTGTACACCATATCCAATCCTTCACACTCTATCGTCGAGTAATTCTTCTCAGCCTTTGATAATTTCCTACTCGCGAAGGCTATAGGGTAATCCATTTCTCCTTCACCGGCTTGTGTCAACACTACTCCCAACACAATACATGAGGCATCAACATGCACTTGGAATTCCTTCTTCCAATTTGGGAAGACCAAGATCGGTGCAGTGACCATATTCTCTTTCAATACATCTAGACTACGCTGACATTCTTCATCCCAACAGAATGTAGCATCCTTCTTCAATAGTTTCTCCATAGGCGCGGTAATTTGAGCATAAGCCTTGATGAATTTCATATAATATCTTGTATGTGTAAGTGTTGCACGCATCTTCTTGACACTTCTCGGGGCCGACAAATTTACTATTACTGCAATCTTGGTAGGGTCCACCATCAGCCCTTGCTTGCACACCACATGACCCAGTAAAATTCAAAGGGGACACAGAACAAATGCTTCTTTAGGTTTAGCACAATCTAATATCTTCGGCACGTATCCAACATTAAGCGTAAACTTGCTACATGGCACTTTAGTAACCCAAACACTGTCTAGTCATCGAAATATACTTCCAAGAATTTGTGAATAAAATCCTTGAATGTCGGAATGACTATGAAATAGAATATATTCGGCACATTCTTGAGTCCAAATGGCATCACCGTATAATAGAAACAATCCCATTCCGTCACGAAGGTTGTTTTTCTCCTGTCTTCTGGTGTGATCTTAATATGATGGTACCCAAAGAACCCATCAGTGAACGAGTAGGCCTCCTGCCTTCCAATGTTGTCAAGTACCTCATCTATAAATGGTTTCGGAAAGGGATCATGGGCGCAGGCATCATTAAGCTTTCTCAAATCTATGCAAATCCTTATTTCTCCCTTCTATTTCTTCTCTTGGACTACCATCGGGCTTACCCACTCAGACTCTTCAACAAGTTCGATGATGCCCACTTCAAACAACTTATCCAACTCCAAGTGAACCTTTTCCTTATATTTGGGATTAAGGTGATATGGCCTTTGCTTAATAGGCTTCACATTCAGCTTCAAAGTAATTTTCATCACACCCAAGTCACCTATGACGCCTTTTAGGTTCGAAAATTTTGTAGGAAACAAATCCTGATATTCACAGAGCAACTCAGCAACTTTGTCCACCATGGCATCATCCTAGTAATCCCCAATCTTCACAAATTTTGGCTCTTCTTTTGCACCAATGTTCACTTGCCTAGTTTTCAATGGCATGGTGATGTCCTGTTTTTCTATCTGTTGACCTTTGACCTCACGATGGTCTTCCACCTCTGGGATATTAATATTTCTTCGATATTCATCCTCCCCCTCAGCAATCACATTATAGCATTCCAACGCATGGCACAGTTGGGTGCTCCAATCTGGTTGAACCAACTCCAAAAGATCCTCCAGAATTCTCAAGATCGTTGCCTTAACTACCTATAGAGCTTCGTCAATGAATTTGAACCCATATTCAAATCTAAAGGTCATTAAGAATCATTCCCTTAATATATCCCACTCTGCAGTTTCATGGCAAATATCTATCTCTAAATACCAATTCATAGGAATTGTATCCAAAGTATGAAAGAATAAGTGCACCCACTCCGGCTGTGACTTTGTTCCATAGACTTTAGTCCATTTTCCCAAATGATCGCACAGATCATTTCTCCCATCATATTTCTCAATTAGTCAAACTTTAGGATGACCAAATTCCAACCTCATCATCCTCCTATAATCTCTCCATTCATCAAAGTTGTCTTGTGCGTACCCCACCATCGTGCGGGTGTAACTCGCAACGCCGAATCCAATGCTTGGAAGTGATGATCCTTAGGGACTTCTCATTAAAAGGCATCCAAAAAATTATCTACGTATGTTATTCCATCATAATAGGGTAAATATCTTACCTCTAATGACACACAGTGCAACGATTTAGTCATCATGTTGCAATGTAGTGTAGATACTTCATGCAACCTATTCTACCAATGCTCTAGTTCTTCGTCTAAATCCGTGGTGTTATCACTTAAGAATTCTAATGCCCAAATTTCTCACATTAGTTTGATGGTAAAGGGTGGTGCTATTCTAAGTTTGATTTTTGTTTTCCTTAGAGTCTGAGTCTTAGGAGTCTTGAGTCAACTATGCATTCTCATTCATCACCGGTCATTCTCATTCATCACCTGTCTCATAGCCATGTGTCAGTTTTACTCAATAGTTACTATGTGCCACAAAGCCCTTTTAGGTGATTTCGTAGCGCATGTAGTCATTTTGAAGTGTTTTTGCAGTGCATAAATAATTTTAGGAAATCGAGCAAGAGCACCTGTTGCATGTCCCTTTTCCCCTTTTGTACCATCCCTGAGGAATCTTGTCAATGATGGAATGATATCCTCTGCTAAAACCTGCTCAGCAATTTGGGCATCTAATAGAAGACTAGCCAATGCATTGATTGCCATTTCTGCGTCATATGCCTATTGATGATGTGCTTATTGAATGTCTTCATCACTGTGGTATAGTTGTTTCTTTGGTAATTTTTTGGCTTCTACTGATCTAGACAATGTAACATCATCAGAGTGAAACAAGGTGGAGGTCCTGCTATTCCAACATGGGCAGTCCTTGCTGAATTGCCTAACAGCTTGAAACCATTGGTGAAGAGCTTGGCCATTGGACTCCCACTAGTTCAAGAAAAGGCAATTGAGGTTCTTTGGAGACAGTGCACGGACCAGTCTATATTTCTTGGAGATTTGATGATAGAAATGCCAAGATGTATTGTTGCTCTGGCAAACCGAGTCAATATATATTCTTCTAGCTTAGAAGTGAAACTTGGAGGAACCGCTCCTCTTATTTGTGCTACCAAGGAACACAAGAAAATAGTGTTGGATACTCTTAATGAATCTAAGCACAGATTATTCACTCTCTTGTGCGCATGATGAAGCATGCTATGAAAATGAAGGATTTGACAGACGATAAATTTGAAGAAGAATGAAACTCTAAAAAGGAGGAACTTTGTCTCCTTGTTTTTACTAGTCAACTTCTAGAAGAGTTTCTAAGCAGTTGAAAACTCATCTCTGAAAAGTGAAAGATATTTTCATTCCTAAGATACTGAAGTACAAAAGCCTCTTCCACTTTCTTCAAATCCATTATGATTTGGGAGAAATGAAGGACCAAAGTTGCGCTACGAAACTGTTGTAGGTTCAGTTTTTCACAAGCATATTTTTGTACCTGTTTTTCAAAGACTCATTCTGGGCGGTAGGAAAGATGTTTCAAAAAACCAAGAGAGGTTTTTGTTCAAAATGGATTGGTTCATAAAAAACTCCTTCAGTTTTTCCAAATACGTTTTTTGTCGGAAGTTATGAGCTCTGTCCCAAGACCTATTTTTCAGCCAGAACAGAAGCTTATATCTCATGTCATCTTCACTTACCATTATATCGGAAATGCAAGAAAAAGGAGGCGAGATACATCAGAATGGTTAAAAAACCTGAGATCTGGGCCTAAAAGTCATGAAGAAACAAATTGAAGACTTAAAGATACAGTTAAGCCAGCAGAAAGAATTTCCTTAAAGAAATCCCACTTCAAGTAAGGCTATGTTTCAAATTTTGATGGTTTTGCTTGGTATAATCTTTCTTGAAGAATCATACATTTCCATTCAGTTTTGAAAGGAATTGAAGCAATTGAAAGAATTTTTAAACAGCAAAGGACTCAAATAGCAAAATTTTGGGTTGAAACTGTGATTTTTGGAACAACACAGCAGTTTCGTAGCGCGCTACGAAACCGCTGAAGATGATGACTAACGCTCAGTAGTTTCGTAGTGCACTATGAAACTGCTGAAGCTAAATATCCAATATCAATCAACCAGTTTTGAAACATAAGCGAGAAATTTTGAAAGGTGAATATATACAAGGCATCATCTAAAGCTGCAGCAATCAACCAGGTTAAGACAGGTGGAGAAAATATGGATTCGGACCCAACTTTAAATTTTTGTCATAAAGTGAGCACATCTTTATCATGGTTCAAATTATGTCAAGACAGCTTAAAGGAGTTTTTTCTTTTAAGGGAGGTGGACAGCACATCAAGGACGTGGCTATCTGTCACATTTTGGAAAACCAAAGATGAAGGACCTGCTTCAGTGGATTCGAAAATTATAAGGACCGATGAGCAAGGGTAGTTTCCTATATTTCAGGACAATGGAGAAGATGTGGCATGGAAGACCAGCATGGAGCCTTAAACATCCATCACAGCCAAACTAAAAAGGGGACCAAATGTCAAGGAATGAGAACCATCGTAGCCAAGGCTATTATTATCATAACATGATGTTAGAATCCTACTTGATTTAGATCTCTGAAAAGACTAGTTGAAGTTTGTTACATTTAATAGGCAGTTAAAAGTTGAATAGATTTTAATAGAAGTAGATTTTGAATTCCCCTCATGCTTGAGGAGGAATCTCATTCAGGTAGAAGAGCTCTATAAATAAGAGAAAGAGAAATGTACAAAGGGTTGGAAATTTTATGAAAAAACGCTGATATTTGGCTTATGTAATACTCTGTTTTGATAATACATGTTTGGCTTTACTTCTCAGGATTCATGAGGAATTTTATGTTCAGAATGTGTGATGTTGTCCTTTTCCTAATTCTTGCAGTGGTATGAATTTGTAATCACTTATAATTCACTTGAGGTGCTCTAACTTCCTGTATGCATTCATAGATTGTGTGGTCCTATCTGATTTGTTATGTTCTGAATATTTTAAATGTTGAATGCCCTGACTTCTATGTAAGGTTGAATTCATTGTCATATTGAGATGTTGTTGACTCCATAAGCCCAATGGATAGTTGCTAAATGTGTTTCCACCATTCATATTTTTATAGTTGTTTCACAAGAGTTAGCCATCTTAACTATAATCAAAATCATTAACCGTTTTTGAGAGAGCCCTCTTAGGTTGAGGAGGCTAAGCCTCAGCCTAAAGTAGGTTTGAAATAGTTACTTGAGGTCTTCCTGGTCTGCAGCCTTCCAGGGTTAGATTATGGAGGACATCACTATTGGAAAGCCACTACAAACAAGGTCTTGAGGGCTGAATTTTTTTGGCCAACTATGTTCAAAGATATCTATAAAAAGTAGCTACATGTCATGAATGTCAAGTGTTTGAAGGAAAGAGAAAGCTTATGCCACTGCCCTTGGTTCCTATATATGTTGAAGCACCTTTCCAGCAATGGGGATTAGATCTTATAGGGGAAATCCATCCTCCTTCATCAGGTCAGCATCGTTGGATTCTCACAACCACTGATTACTTTACAAAATGGATAGAAGCAATACCGACAAGGCAAACAAATGATTCAGTGATTATTTATTTCTTAGAAAATAATATATTATCAAGATTTGGTTGCCCAATGAAGATCATAACTGACAATGCTCAAGCTTTTAAGTCCAAAAGAATGATTAATTTTTTTCATCAGTATCACATTTCTCCTGGACATTCCACTGCTTATTATCCACAGGGAAATGGTCTGGCTGAATCATCAAACAAGAGCCTTGTAAGAATCATTAAGAAGTTGTTGCAAGAAAATAAAAAAGCTTGGCATTTAAAATTGAAGTATGCTTTGTGGGCTGATAAGATTTGTACAAAGAGGTCCATTGGAACATAACCATATGACATTGAAGGTCTACAAGGTCAAATTCAATCATATAGTCTTCATGGCTATGATCATTCTTTTCAAAAGGTTTCTATGTCAGAACACAAGGAGAAGGTGTTGCTTCCTTTCTCTTTCGTGATTGAGGAAGAATACACTATTATTGAAGATCAGTTTGCACAACCAAAAAGTTATGAGAATCATCAAGCTGATCATGTATTCTAGGATCCTATAGCTAAATACATGGAAGAGTTTTACTCTCCAGTGTTTCAGTTTTTCTATGAAGATCAGAGGCAATTTCAGTGGCAGTGGTCATCACAATATCATAGTGGCTCTGAACTCCGATGCAGTCAAAGAAATCAAACATCAGATAAGACAAATGATTGGCTACATTGGAAATTTCACATTGATTGAGCTGAAAGAAGTTTGAAATTGATAAGGTAGGTAGGTAGGAAAATGCAAATAAGCTCAAGGTTGACTGAGCATTTTTTTAGTAGATGTAGATTTCTTTCTCCTACAGTGGTCATCAAGCTTAAGCACGAGGTGAAGGCCCAAGAAGCTTGAAGGGGATGTTTGTCAAGCAAATCCATGTTTGTTATAAAGAGGACAAAGCACTAGACCTGCATGTTCTTAGTGTACCATAGGGGCACACTATCCCAAGTGGAGCCACTTGTTATCACTTAAGAATTCTAATGCCCAAATTTCTCACATTAGTTTGATGGTAAAGGGCGGTGCTATTCTAAGTTTGATTTTTGTTTTCCTTAGAGTCTGAGTCTTAGGAGTCTTGAGTCAACTATGCATTCTCATTCATCACCGATCATTCTCATTCATCACCTGTCTCATAGCCATGTGTCAGTTCTATTCAAAAGTTACTATGTGCCACAAAGCCCTTTTAGGTGATTTCGTAGCGCATGTAGTCATTTTGAAGTGTTTTCGCAGCACATAAATAATTTTAGGAAATCGAGCAAGAGCACCTGTTGCATGTCCCTTTTCCCCTTTTGTACCATCCTTGAGGAATCTTGTCAATGATGGAATGATATCCTCTGCTAAAACCTGCTCAGCAATTTGGGCATCTAATAGAAGACTAGCCAATGCATTGATTGCCATTTCTGCGTCATATGCCTGTTGATGATGTGCTTATTGAATGTCTTCATCATTGTGGTATAATTTTTGCTTTGGTAATTTTTTGGCTTCTACTGATCTAGACAATGTAACATCATCAGAGTGAAACAAGGTGGAGTTCCTACTATTCCAACATGGGCAGTCCTTGCTGAATTGCCTAACAGCGTGAAACCATTGGTGAAGAGCTTGGCCATTGGACTCCCACCAGTTCAAGAAAAGGAAATTGAGGTTCTTTGGAGATAGTTCCTGGACCAGTCTATAGTTCTTGGAGATTTGGTGATAGAAATGCCAAGATGTATTGTTGCTCTGGCAAACCGAGTCATATATTCTTCTAGCTTAGAAGTGAAAGTTGGAGGAACCGCTCCTCTTATTTGTGCTGCCAAAGAACACAAGAAAATAGCGTTGGATACTCTTAATGAATCTGAGCACATCTTACTCACTCTCTTGTGTGCATGATGAAGCATGCTATGAAAATGAAGGATTTGACAGACGATAAATTTGAAGAAGAATGAAACTCTAAAAAGGAGGAACTTTGTCTCCTTGTTTTTACTAGTCAACTTCTAGAATATTTTCTGAGCAGTTGAAAAATCATCTCTGAAAATTGAAAGAGGTTTTCATTCCTAATATACTTAAGTACAAAAGCCTCTTCCACTTTCTTCAAATCCATTATGATCTAGGAGCAATTAAGGACCAAAGTTGCGCTACGAAAATGTTGTAGGTGCAGTTTTTCACAAGCATATTTTTACACCTGTTTTTCAAAGACTCATTTTGGGCGGTAGGAAAGATTTTTCAAAAAAACAAAAAGAGGTTTTTGTTCAAGATGGATTGTTTCATAAAAAAACTCCTTCAGTTTTTCCAAATACGTTTTTTGTGGGAAGTTATGAGCTCTGTCCCAAGACCTATTTTTTAGCCAGAACAGAAGCTTATATCTCTTGTCATCTTCACTTACCATTATATCGGCAATGCAAGAAAAAGGAGGCGAGATACATCAGAATGGTTAAAAAACCTGAGAGATGGGATCAAAGTCATGAAGAAATGAATTTAAGACTTAAAGATACAGTTAAGCCAGCAGAAAGAATTTCCTTAAAGAAATCCCACTTCAAGTAAGGCTATGTTTCAAATTGATGGTTTTGCTTGGTATAATCTTTCTTGAAGAATCATGCATTTCCATTCAGTTTTGAAAGGCCTTGAAGCAATTGAAAGAATGTTTAAACAGCAAAGGACTCAAATAGCAAAATTTTGGGTTGAAACTGTGGTTTTTGGAACAACACAGCAGTTTCGTAGCGTGCTACGAAACCGCTGAAGATGATGACTAACGCTCAGCAGTTTCGTAGCGCGCTACGAAACTACTGAAGCTAAATATCCAATATCAATCAACCAGTTTTGAAACATAAGTGGGAAATTTTGAAAGGTGAATATATACAAGGCATCATCTGAAGCTGCAGCAATCAACTAGGTTAAGATAGGTGGAGAAAATATGGATTCGGACCCAACTTTAAATTTTTGTCATAAAGTGAGCACATCTTTATCACGGTTCAAATTATGTCAAGATAGCTTAAAGGAGTTTTTGTTTTTAAAGGAGGTGGACAGCCCATCAAGGACATGGCTATCTGTCACATTTTGGAAAACCAAAGATGAAGGACCTGCTTCAGTGGGTTCGAAAATTATAAGGACCGATGAGCAAGGGTAGTTTCCCATATTTCAGGACAATGGAGAAGATGTGGCGTGGAAGACCAGCATGGAGCCTTAAACATCCATCACAGCCAAACTGAAAAGGGGACTAGATGTCAAGGAACGAGAACCATTGTAACCAAGGCTATTATTAGCATAACATGATGTTAGAATCCTACTTGATTTAGATCTCTGAAAAGTCTAGTTGAAGTTTGTTACATTTAATAGGTAGTTAAAAGTTGAATAGGTGTCAATAGAAGTAGATTTTGAATTCCCCTCATGCTTGAGGAGGAATCTCAATCAGGTAGAAGAGCTCTATAAATAAGAGAAAGAGCAATGTACAAAGGGTTGGAAATTTTATGAAAAAACGTTGATATTTGGCTTATGTAATACTCTGTTTTGATAATACATGTTTGGCTTTACTTCTTAGGATTCATGAGGAATTTTATGTTCAAAATGTGTGATGTTGTCCATTTCCTAATTCTTGCAGTGGTATGAATGTGTAATCACTTAGAATTCACTTGAGGTGCTCTAACTTCCTGTATGCATTCATAGACTGTGTGGTCCTATCTGAGTTGTTATGTTCTGAATATTTTAAATGTTGAATGCCCTGACTTCTATGTAAGGTTGAATTCATTGTCATATTGAGATGTTGTTGACTCCATAAGCCCAATGGATAGTTGCTAAATGTGTTTCCACCATTCATATTTTTACAGTTGTTTCACAAGAGTTAGCCATCTTAACTATAATCAAAATCATTAACCGTTTTTGAGAGAGCCCTCTCAGGTTGAGGAGGCTAAGCCTCAGCCGAAAGTAGGTTTGAAATAGTTACTTGAGGTCTTCCTGGTCTGCAGCCTTCTAGGGTTATATTTTGAGATAACACGTGGTACAAGAACTTTCCTAGTCCCATGCAATCCATCCATTGACTATCAGATTAATCTAGTCTTGATCTTGTGCAGTTATTTTATAAATCTGATCCAGGTCATCATCACTTTCTTCATAGTCACAAACTGGTTTAGTATAGCGTAAGGGTCAAACGGTACTACAATGCGAAGCGATTTCCTTTCAAACGAAATTTTCCTTTTCTTTAATTTGATGACTCCATTCATATCAATGGTCTAGTCAATTCTAAGGAGTGCAGGTATGGATTGTTGTCATCAATTTTTTCTATTACTTTAAAATCAACCAACACACTCCCACCTTTGATATCCAGTGTTAATCCATGCAGTCGCCCCATAGGGATGATCTTCTCTTGGTTTTCCATTCTAACCTGGATCGAAGACCATTGCAACACAAGTCTTCCCATCCTCTACCATGTCTATTTAGGCAACATGTTTGCGTTAGACCCCAGATCCAGAATGATTTGGTCCATCTCATAATCTCCTATCTGCGTGGTGAGCCTCATCTCGCGTCCTGTTCTTGTCTTGTGTTTGCCAATTTTTTTGAGTATGCGGTGTCCATAAGGAGTGTTTTCCTTACTAGCACACTTGTTTATCAAATCCTGCAAGCCCTTCATAGCCTTTCTATCACGCATAAGTTTCATGCAGGTTTCCAAGAATGTGGTAAGTATAGAGGGATCAAACTCTATAGGTGCGCTGGCTTCTAGAACTTTGTCTTGACTTCCTAAGGTCGATGCCTCAGTGAAGCTTTCTTGGCCTCCATAAATGTTTCTTTCACGTGCTCCAAATCAAAACCAATCTCCTTTTTCGGGGCCCTACGGACCCATCCATCTTCTTCAGGTTGTTTTCCCTTATCATCCCAGTCGTTATTCCACTTCTCAGCACAATATTCACATTTTGATCTTCTTCGCGAGATTCAGCCCTCATCATCTGTAAGTTTTTTGTAGGTTGTTGAGGCTACGCCTTTTTCTCCTACATCTTAGCTATCAGAACAAGGTTCTATCGTGTGGTCAAACTGAGTACAATATTGACATGACATGTGTGTCTGGTTCTGACACTCCCGCGGGTAGTGCCCTGCATTCCGTAATTGTAACAAATGACCTTTCCACGGCCTCTACCAGGTCCTCCTCCTCCTCGGCGTCATCCTCACCCTTGGCATCCTCTGCATACTCCCCAGAGCCCTGATCTGGAGGCCGAGTTTCTGCTTGTAGTCAATAGGTAGGTGTCCTTTCCATCATTAGTTCATAGCTACGACAGTGGCACTCATCGTGACCCACTGATTTGTAGAAGTTGCAGAACAACTGTTGTGGTGTCTGAACGAACTTTTGCAGCAAATGACAATTGTCTGTTACATGTTTTCTAGCCACCTGACAAATAGCACACCATAGCGCGGGCCCCGTACTTGGTCATGTTGGAGCTTCCTCCCTCAGGGGAATCGGTCCCCCTCCTAAAATATAATTTTCGAAGAGAGGGAAGTGGTCCTTATCATGCCCTTGGCTCTTACACTTGAGGCACTAGACTTCCTCACGCACCTCTAGCCTAGCCTCTTTCTCTTTTTTCAAGCTCTAGAATTCCAAGCATAGGTTCTACAACTGCGAGTGAATTTGTTGGACTCCCAAAGTCACGTCCCGAATAGGGGTCTCGTGCAATCTCATCGTGATTTCTAGAGCTTCTGCCTGAGTCCCTATATTCTGTTGTGACAAAGAAATTCTTAGGTGGGGAAAAAGTAAGGCTATAAACCATTCACGGTGTTGTCCATCTATGAGTTGCATATTATCTTTTCGGATTACACACTTCAACCTTTGATCTAACTCCCAAGGTGTTTCACCAGCCCTCATCGTGATTTCCTTAAATCCAATGACTGACTGCGAGACAGAATTAGGCTTACTAAACTCTTTGTTTAGAGCATCCTTAGTGTCTACTAGCATTGCGAAAGGATGATCAGTACAATACTTCATATACTGTGTCAGCACACAATCTTGTGGAGAAGTAACTAAGTGTCCCTTCTTTATGCTCTCATCAGTGATCTGTTGCGCGGTCCATACAACATTCATGACAAACCAAAACTGAACTATATCTTCGCTCCCTATACCCTTGAAAATTGGTAGCTTTATCAAGTTCGACATGTTGAATGGCAGTGGTGGTGGTGGTGGTGTGGGTGAAGGTGTATGATATCAAGGTGAAGGTGGAGGTGGAGTAGATGGATGAGGTATTCGTGGAAAAACCTATCTTATCAACTTAACATCACTCCATGGTGAAGCTGGTACTGCTTCCTCGTCGTCACTCAACGGAGGCCCAATCAACGGGCTATATTCGGGACCTATTTTCCCTTGATCTCTAAAGAAATTTCCATATCTCATATCTTCGAACATCAAGGCAATGGCATAACTCGTTTTTCACACAACAACATCTTAATCTAGGTAGTCAAATATCTTAGATACTTACCTCGCGGTCCCTTGAAGAAGTGTCGCTCTGCTTCATTGTAATTGACTGAGGTGTCAACCACGAACTCTGTCACAAATCCTCTTATGACTCGATCAAGCTAGTGATCAACAACACACATGATCTTATCTTCAGAGGCTTCCAACCTTCACACTAGCACTGGAGTCCACACTATTGGACTGTCAAGCCTCCACCTTCATTGGCCCTCTACTAACTTAGCTATCCACTCGTATAGTTTGATCGGGAAGGTGCAAAAGAAATTTTTAGGTATTTCCATGTACAAATATCTGTCCCACCACTTTTCTTTTGATAGGCGCGGATTCCTATTTTCTTGCGCCATGAATTCGTGGATTTTTCTATCCAACCACTTCTCGATTTCCTTCTTGGTCAGATTCTGGTCGCACTTCATAAAGACATTTATTCCATTATAGCATATATCACAAACATAAACAACTGAAGTAAGAAAATAACACATGAATTTCTTCAACAATATACTTTGTTGATATTCAATATGAGGTCACTGACTCAAAACTTCCCTGCGCACTTAGCTATGGAGCCTTCTCTCAATGATCACTTCTCTGCGCTATCTCCCTGAGACTTCATCCATTCTTACCTATCAAAGTTCTTGCCTTAGACTCTCTAAGACACACATATTTATATCTTTTTACATACAATCCCATGGTCCGTGGACCATGGGTGGATCTCAAAACCGACTTAACTTTACATAAACAAGGGTAAAAGCCCTTTTTGACTCCTAACTACCTACGCGCTCCACTTCCACAAATTGTGGAGACTTTACATCTTTTTACAAAATGTACATCAAAACTTGGGTTTTCAACCCCAAAACTACCCCAAAAATAACCCAGGGGACCCCATCTGAACAAAACCCAAGTTGTTTCATGGCTCCAGAGAATTTGTTCCAACCCACAACTGTAGGAAACCTGATAACAAAATAGAAAAATTGAGTGGGCAACCCACTGCACCATGGCTATCTAGGAAATGGAAAGGCAAGGATGAAACCATTATCAATCCAGGCAAATCTCTATGACAATGGAAGCACATAACCAAGGAACAACATGCATATACCATGCATCCAAAAACCAACAAGGAAATCATAAGTGCAACCTGTTACCTGCAAAGTAAGATTGTTGTAGTTGTTGGTCCAACTATCTCCTTACGCTTCCTTGATTTCCTTGGTTGATTTCTCCAATTCCAAGTGAATGCTAGAGTGCTCCAAGAATGCTTTAAGTGTGCAAGAGTGTAAGAGAGCCAAAAGTTAAACATACAAAAGCTGTAATGACCAAAAGTTAAGCCAAATGATGTGAATTGTTTATTTGATGCCTTTTTATTATTGATGTCTCATTTTTGTTCATTTTCCTTCATTTTTCCTCTAATTTCCCTTGCATGCAAATTTGTGTCTCTGCACCTTATTTTTCTCCTATTTTCCTTTATTTTCATAATTAAATGCCAATTATTTCCTCTTTTCCTTTACCGATGTATTTTCCAATCTCCATAGCCATTATTAATCCAAAAGCGATGCCCACTATAATGTTTTCCCACCATTCAACTTGGAATATATGTCCCATGACC
The DNA here is from genome assembly GCA_000404065.3 of Pinus taeda. Classification (NCBI taxonomy): domain Eukaryota; kingdom Viridiplantae; phylum Streptophyta; class Pinopsida; order Pinales; family Pinaceae; genus Pinus; species Pinus taeda. Next base: position 283,868 of record APFE031008542.1, read on the forward strand.
TTGGTCTTATTTTATTTACATGGAAAATCAACTAGGGCCTATTACATCGTGAATCCATAAATAATACAAATGACGCGTCTAGAGGCTCTAAACTAATCTTATCAATTAATTAAATCAATACATACACTACCTACCAAGAAATAAATGTTGTGATAGTCACTAAATGCTTCGAGAGTGGCAATAACGACTGCCACATCGCAATTAGAATTTTAACATTTGTCGGTATCACTTTCAATTGGTGAAATGGCCTTGTATTTCATGCATGTTTATTCCTGAATGAGCTAAGATTCATTTGATGAAAATATTTTATGCCATGAATGGATTTGGGTGCAGGAGTGTGGCTTAACTTATGAACAAGTTTTCACCCGAATCAATGAAGACCGTTGGGCGAAATTATTGGGACCTGTTGATTGCTTTCATGCGGGGGAAGGAAAGTTAAAGGGCGCCACACAAGTCCACCCACAAAGTTATTAAATTAAAGCTATTAAACCTCCTTTAAAATGTATGGGGGGCCCACTATTACCTTTACTATTTTTATTTATCTTTTGATAAAAAGGAAAAGGGGCGAGCAAAGTTCAAATTAATGTGCAAAATGATTATAATGGGTAGAATTTTAGCTATAACATGAAGGTACAGAAAATTGTAATTCTACTACAGTATGTGATGGGAGGCTTTAGGACATATTGAATCATCCTTCTTGTAGCATAAAATCTCAAGTTTTAGACCAGTGAGTATTTTGGGAAGAAAAAGAAACAAGGTTCTCCAGTAGTGCATGTTTCCTGTGGAAGAATCCAAAGTTTGTTTAACTAAATTACCCATCCTATATTCGTTCAATGATTTTTTTTTTAATTGGTGACAAGTAGCAATGTGTCTACATCATGTACCCATGAAAGCCACAATTTTTTTTTTTACCAAAAACCCAATGAAGAAAACCTAGTCTTATTCCCACAATCAACTCCTTGGTTCATGAATAGTTGAGAAGTGGCTGAAAGGATTACCATTTTCTAATATTCGACTATTACTTGTTCCCGTTCAATCCTTTGATCAATCTCTGGTGTGTACCAAGCTATCTCATCACGGGACCTCATAACGAGATGAAAGGGAAACCCTTGTTCTCACTCTTCACTTACATGCACCTGCAAATGAAATGGAAGGGAAGGAAATGAAAGGGAAATCATAATAGAATGAAAGGGAAACCCTTTTTCTCGCTCTTCACTTGTAGAAGGAAAGGAAAGGGAACAATGATGGTAGAAATTGATCATGGTAAACAAAATTGTTTTGGGCATCCCCAATCTTCTTCCCTAAATGCAACTTTGGCTTGAATCATAATATTTTAAAAACATAATAGCACATAGTTAAAGTATATAGTAAAGTATATATTTTAAATGCCTTAAGGCCCATTATTAAAATATATTAAAATACATTTAGTATATTTTAATATATTAAAGACTTTAAGAAACCATTATTAAATATATTAAAATATATTATAAATACCTTAAGACCCATTACTACACCCTTAGTTTCCATTTCAAAACCATTAGAAATGCCTAAAGACCTACCATTGATACATAAAATCCTTGTATTAGTCACTTTTCCAACTTTAGAAAGTATTTAGAAAGATTCATCCACAACTTTCATTTAAGTCTCAAAACCCTACCATACTGTCAATGCATGCATCTACCATTTCCATGTCAAATTTCAATTCAGACGAGCAAAAAATGCAAAAAAAATCAAAATTGGCCCGATTCACGGGTCACTATGCGTGGGGTTAATTAATAAGAGCATATAAATTTCCTTCAATAATGAGCTTCTCTTGGTTTCAAGAACAATATAATATTATGTACTAAACAAGGCCAACCACATGAAAGTAGAAGCTCATATGCCCCCCCACCTTACATCACTCTCAATATTCCCAACACCCAATTTATTTACTATAAACTTTTTGAAAGAAACATAGTAAGAATCAATCATATATATAAATTACTAAGAAAAAAATATTAAAGTTAAATGAAATAGAACAAGTCTACAACTGAAAACATATAAATGCATACCTCATACATTACAACAGTTCAATATCATTAATCTGCTTCTTCATCCATCAAATCAAAATTTATGTCATTCGCTTCAAAAATGGAATTGAAACAATCAACAATATTAGCATCATCATCAATGTCATCATTTGCAATAATCATATCATCATCCATATCATCATGATGAAAATCATCTCCTACATTTGGTTCAACTTATTCAAGTTCTTGATCTGAAAATGCATCATCAATATCATCTTCATCAAGAACATTTTCTCAAACATCTCCTTGAAATTCTTCAACATCTTCGTGATCTAACACATGATCATCAACTAATTGTTCCTCTACACCATCATCCTCTTCAATATTATCATCTTCTTCTTCTACATTATACTCTACCGGGCTTCCCCTTGGATCATATCTAACAACATATGACCAACCTACTCAACCTAGAACCTCTGAGTAAAAGACGTATTCGCATTATATTGGAACAACATAGCGATCCGATATTGCCTCAAATGACCTTGTATTAACCTTGGTAAATTCATTATCATGTTGAATAATAGTTCTATCGGTATCATGTTCATTCATTCGTAGCCTATATTATTTCACGAATACAACCAATTTGAAGGAATCAAAGTCACACTCAAGTATGTCATCCAACCCATAGTATCGATTTTCAGAGACTTGTGGATGTGTGTCACTTCTAGAGGAAACATTAGTGACCCGGAAGACTACAATTATCCCAAAATCAGAATTTTTCTCTTTTCATCCAACTTTTTGGTGCAAAACTTACGACTTTTATACCACATAGTGCTGTGATGTTTCAACTGAAATATGTCAAACACATTAAAAAGGCATTTTCAATTAATAAACATATTTGTATATATAAGTTGGAAAGTATCTGAAAAAACATGTCTACATTCAAATTAATAATATTTCTATAAAATAAATTAATAAAATATTGTATGGTGGTGAAAATGCATGCTTTCCTATTTATGTTTCAAACCATTTGCTAAATCAAATTCTCACTATGTAAGATTCACACCTCAGGCATGAAAAGCTTCTTTAACCAATGCAAACACCCCTTGTCATGACAACGTACCATATGATTTTTCACATCTTTCAATCCATGGCTTCATCCAATAAATATTGTTTGCAATATATAAATGTAGTGCATCCCACTCTCGACCAATTGTATCAGATTATCATAATTCACCAATAAATATAAGTTACAATGGCTAATATTAATAACTAATGAAAGAACAAAAAGTAAATAAGTATGATATGTATACACAAAAATAAAAAGTTATGTGTGTGTGTGTGTTATAAATATCCACATTAAATATTTAATTAACTTTCACTTTTGTCATTCTACCTTTCCCCAACAACTCCCCTTCATATTTTGTGATGGAGTTCACATCCCAAATGCAATACACACACATATTTTTTACAAATATAGGAAGATAATGAGTAATGTAAACCATGTATTGATATGTCGTATATCCCTACACCATAGAGCCCTCAGGAGATTCTCTTTTCTTAACCAAAGCCTTCAATGATTTCAAGTGCCTCTCCACCATCCACATTAACCTTGTGTGTACAATTCCACGCAATTCAATCTCCTCAACTTGGTGTATGAGGGGCTCTTCTTGTGCATTGAAAAATTCCATAGGTAGATACTTTTTCATTTCACACATTAGTTGAGAAATTTCTCTCTTCCAATGCTTTATATCATCTTTATGTATTTATTTCAATGGCATCCATCTACAGATGATACAAACAAATAAGTACAATATGTTTCAACACAACATAATATATTACATTACAATTACAACACATGTCATTAAGTGATTAAGTTGATCAACAACTAATTGAAAAAACACTTAGCATATAAATCACTACTTACCTCATGTATTTGTTAAGATAATATATAACTTGCTTGACATTATTGTCAAAGCCATCTGGAAGAGATCGAGATAGAACATACTATAACAATAAAAATGAAGCATTGTTTGTTTAATCTAAAGTGGACAAAAAAAACCATAAAAATATATATATACCAATATAGAAATATATATACCAAAATAATTACCTTAATGAAGGTATGTCAATCATGTGCTTTTACCCCACCAAATTCACCTTGTTAAAATATTATTTATGTATGAATAAAATCATGTGGGAAATTTAATTCTTCAAATCACCTCTTTTAGATCATCACTTTACTTCTCTATTAATAACCATTGAATATTGTTTCGATCTCCATCACTATTTGATAATATCCCATCCTTCATTGTGTGATTGGCTTCCACAATGTCATTACAAATTGTCTATATTTTTCTTTATCCCTCCTAGTAACCATCTATGATCGGCCATGAAGTTTTTGTCACATTCTTCCCGATATACATTGTATCAAAAAAATGGGTGATTCTTAGGTTCATATAGTAGGTAAACCTCATGAATTGAGCAAGATAACTTTTCATTCCTCATGGAAGCGCATGTCCTTCATGTCAACAATTTCTATTATATTCCAACTTCCATAGTTGAGATGACATTCCTCTTGGTTTTAATCCAATCTCTTATTTCCCACTAAAAATATGCTTTTGAGTAGCATGATACCTATGGTTCTTAGAGAGGAAGTTCCTACACTAATCAAACACCTCCTTTCCTAAACTTATTGAATGCAAAGATTTCATCTTAGGACCACAAACTAGACATGCAAATTTACTCTTTGTTTGAGGTCTGCAAGAGATAGATTAATGTCAATTATAAATGAATGGATTATTTAAAATACAGGCATGATATGATCTAAATGAAATAATTATATACTATTAAAATGCAATGGAACGTTAAATACCACAAAAATGTGTTAGCCCTGGGCATTATGAATTATCCATACAAGTATGCCATGGAATTGAAATTGCCTCTGCCTTATTGGTTTACAGATGTCATACATAATGATGCCGACTCATAACTTCATTAACTCTTCGATAAGAGGCTCGATATATACATTCATATATTTAAGTTGGTACTTACCTAATTGTTTGAAATTACACATAATTACTACATATTATGAAACAAACAAAACAAATGAAAATGTTACAATATTCAAAAAATTAATGTAAACAAACACCTGGAAAAATCATTGTGAGCATAATGTCCTCCTTCTTTATAACAAAAATCGGCCACATTGAGTAAATATACCTAAGCTCTCCAAATGGATTAACAACGTTAGTTACCGATGAAAGCCTAACATTATGAGGCTCATCTTTAAACTGCAGTTGTTTTCCCTCAATTTCTCTAAATGCATAGCTATCTATAGTCATTTGAAGAAAACCATCTTCATTTTTCTCTTATGCATGGAAATCCATAACTTTTGCAATGCTTTCACACCTAAACAATCGCTGCAAACATAGAATTATGAGAATATGATGAAGAACCTTTTGAGGCACCTTTTTGGTTATTTAATCAGTTCAATATCTACTATTGTTACATTTCGGGAAATTTATTTTTGATCCATGTTGTCCATAATATATAATATTATCATTAAGAAATGAATCTATAGTTTGATACTCCATTCCAATTTCTTTCATAACATCACATAAATCTCAATATGTGAGAGGTAACTCATTTGGTGAAGGTAACAAAATTCACCTAAAAATATAGTACAACATAAAAAACCAATAGTTAGTGTAAGAAATATTAATCACTTAAAAAAGGGGAAAAAATCAACCTTTCATGATGAAACATATGACATTATACCTTAGGATCTGTGTCATACAAGTGTTTGAAAAACCATTCAAAATATTTAAGTTCACCAACAATAATGTAGCAAAGAGAATATTTTCTCTTGAGCCTTCATAAAGTCGTGTTGCCACCTTCTTTAGCACACATTTATCATCACAAAAAACATCTTCGTTCTCATTGATGCCAAGCACATCTTGGATCAATTGGTTTGTCCCATCATATGGAATTATCATGTCATCTTCTTGCATATGATCATTATGATCTTGAGCATTAATATTTTCTCCAACTTCCTCAACTTGTAGAACATCATTTCTAGCACTAATACTTGGTGCAATACTCAAATCACAATACCTAGGGGCAACCTTTACTTTATAATAATTTCAAACAATCATGTGAAATAATTAATCTGTAGAACAAATATTATAACAATAACAAAAAAAATTACAAATATGATTAATATAAAGAAAATATATATAATGATTCATAAATAGCATAATCTTACCACCAAATGATATTCGTTGACCCCTTCAATGTGCCCATTCTTTACTATAATGTCTATCAATTGTTTCATATAAAATTCTCCACGGATGTCTTCATCTGCAAAAATTGCAAGGGAAATAACATTTTCCATCATTGACCCCTTGCAGATTAGTTGATCCCTATCTAACATCTTTTGACATTCTTCCCACAACCACAAAATAGTTATATAAAACAAAATATGTTCGCAAGAGTAACCTTATAACCTTTCAAAATTATTGTAGTTATAGCAAATATGTCACAACATCTCTTACATAAGGGGCATTTATAAATTTCTTTATCTTCACAATTGTGATGTTAGATGAGTAGTTAAATTCAAAGATGACCAATCAAATAAATGGTCACATTAACCATGTGTCATTACAATTGCAACAACTGAGGCCTGTCATCTCAATTCTGGCGCAAAACATTATCTATCTAATTTGTGACGAACCATTTCTATCATATTTATTATGACGCATGATAAATAACACATCGTACTTATGACGCACAACAAATATGTCATCGTAATTGTGACGAACACGGGAACCAAAACTAAAAAAAATTACATTTTTCTTGACCTTTCCGACAGTGTGGCCCATATCGTCAAACTATGTCATCACAATTTAGTCCTATATGTAGTAGTGTGATCTATGTTCTATAACTCTAGTAGCTACAACAATAATCAGTTCTCCATATCAGTAGCAACATAATACTAAAATTTTCATAGAAATTATAATCATCTATTCTCCATAGGAACTCTCAACATGTCTACAATATTGCTCTAAATATGATCTCTAGTTTGCACTCTATCTGCAATACTAAAGTCCATGTTCTCTCACTATGTAACCCCTTTTATTGCACACTCTGGAATTTTATCAATGATGAAATATGAAACTAGTAAAAAGCACTAAACATCATTACCTTTGACTTTATCACCTTCTAGAATATGGACCAACTCAAGTCAACTCTAAACCACCAAAAACCTTGGGCAAATACCTTGAGAAATGGTCATGCTAAATTATGTGTGCACACAAATTGGGATTTCCTCTCTAGATACATCCTCTCTTGAACTAAACTGGCTCCCATAGAGGATCCTCGTAGGGACAATATAGGAAACCCAACAAGGTTACCAATATATTCTCTATGTCAATAGTTATGTTCCAAATATGATGCCTTAACACATGGAGTGTGCATCCTTCTTTCACCAAAATTTCAACTTAGCTTCATGACATTAACATGTAAGCTCAAGCATTGTTACAACCATAGAAGATCATACATGAAACCCAATAAAAATCATAGAAGACCTCATTATAAGGAAAATAGCACTAAGTGTTTGTTGACATCAATGCCAACACATTCTTCTCATATGACTGATATAAAAGGTAGAGTTATGGAGTTAAATGAACAACAAACATCCATTATGTTCATAGTTCATCTCTTTTTCCCAATAATGCTTTGCTTCTCATGAGCGTCCCTAGCCCCAACGAAGACGTCTTTGTACCATTCAAGCATATCCCCACTGCCAACAAACATCCATAGCCCCAATAGGTTTACATGTACTTCCCACACTTTGTAGTGTCTTCAACTCTCTTGTATTTAGTTTCACCCTTTAGATTTGATTGGTTCATAATTGCATTATGAAATCGGGTGAAAAGAGTGGGGTGGGTGACTCCAAAAACCTTCCCCTAAGCTACCAACATAGATAATTTATTGTAGTGGGATAAGGAGTGGGATTCAAAGAAAAAGACCGAGATAGATTATTTCTTTTATATAAAATATAACCATTGTATTTGAAACATTTCCATTATTCCTCCATGGTCCCTAATCAATGTAGGAGAAAGGAAAATTGATAAAGATATTCTCAAACAAATAAAATCTCTTTCATACTGATAGAGTATATATTTTTTGGGCTACCAATTTGCATTTCCTTGAAGAGACTACCTTATAAAACTTTGAAAACATCATGAAATCAAAATCCAATTGAAATGCTTAAAATCCTATTGAAATCGAAAGCAAAGCAAAAAAATTGTAAATAAACTCAAAGCACCATGAAAACCAATCTCATAGGAAATTTGAAAGAAAAACAACAACTTTAGAAGCATGGAAAAAGAAAGTGAAAATAATGAAAAGTTACAAAAACCAACCTTGAATAAAGCAAAATTCTGACAGGACAAAATGTGAAGGAATACCGTAGCATAAAATGATGGTACATTACTAGTGCCATATTAATATGTGTTTTAATCTATGTTAAAATTATAATAGGTTTGTCTTGTATCTTAATTTTTAGTCAAGCTCTTATTCTAGGAAATCGGTCACAAACAAACTCCAATCCTAATTGTATAGTTTTGATTACAAATTCAAATATGAGTGTCTTATCAAAGTTTTGCCCCTTTTCAATATTCTTGCTTCATATTTAAATTGATAACATCAAACATTTACTAAATAAGCCTTGATGATTTAGTAATTAAAGTATAAGACTCAAAAGAAATATTTAACAAAACTAAATGTGAACAAGATGATAAATAAAAGTGAGAAGAATTTTTATTCTTTTTCCAAGATAACTCGTTTCCAAAATGAATGTCCTCCTCGCTGCATTTATTAGACTAACATAAACAAACCATACTACTCCTAAACCTAACCTAATTTGTAGGGGACCGACAAGGATATGTACATCAAATATCAACAACATAAATTTAAGTAGTATTAAACAATATGAAAATAGTGAACTATCTATATCAAGGATATACAATAGAAGAATATTCTTATTTATAGGAAGCTTTACAGTATAAGAATCTTCTAACTAGACATGTATCCTATCCTGATATGTACATTGGAAGAGATCAGAAGATGAAAATGGAATGCATGGGAGAATGTTAGTGTAATTGATTTCATAGAACTTATCAAGATTATGAGAACCTAATATAACCATCAACCACAACCAAAGTGTCTCATTCTCTTGACAAGTTTCCATGTCTTCATAATCATCCTCCTATAATTAGTAAGGTATTTATCAAGTTGGTATTTATTTACAAAATTCAAAATATTGCTAAGAAAGGAGGGAGATGGTTTCAAAAATATTTGTTCACAATAAGAATCCAATGGAAAATTAATATCACTATCAGAATAATTATCAAATATAACTTCTTCCTATTGCATATCATGAAAAAGAATTGAATTATCAATACTATCAAATGGATATGCAGGAATATTAGAATTGATATCAATGGGTAGATTATCTTTAACTTCATCATCCTAAACTAAAGTGAAGGATACCTCATAATTTCATTGATTTTAAAAAATTTCCTTTTCAATGAGATTTGAACTAGTTGGAATAGGATTTTTAACATCAAGATTAATAGAATCATTATTGCATGAATTTCAAATATGAATACAAAAAATAATGATTTCTGGAGTATAAATTATTTTCACCATCATGAAATGTAACATTTTCCATGAGGTTATTTGATAATCTCTGATTAAAAGGTAAATCTTTTGTTAAAAGAGAAGGAACTAATTCTAGATCACCATCTGAATAAGTGGTATTTTTTTGTATATCCATTCGTTAGCTCTTTTTATCCATGGAATTTATTTCTATAGAATTTTCTTCTTCAGTTGAAATCAAGAGGGGTTTTAGGAACATTTTCAGATTGAAGATTTAAATTTGAGTTGTTTATTTTATTGTTGAAAATGTGTAAAACATACACCTAATAGTTTTATTGTGAAATAGTTTTAGATTCATTGATTGGCTCAATAGAGTTAGAAATCAAACCGAGATTAACTATTGGATCTATGTCTTGCACATATTGAGTAATATTTATGTTGTAGAAAATCATTTGATTAAATCTTCCACATAGGGTAAGTCTTCAGGATGAAATATACAACAAAGTAAAATAAATCTAGAATAAAAAGAATCTCATATTCGTTTTCCAACGTGCAATATTATCCATCTCTAAGCACAATTCATCATAATTATAATTCTAATGAGAAAGAAGGGATACTTCCATGAATGAATTGATTTCACTGGTATCACTTTGAACTATTTTTCAATTCTTTCCCAAAAGATATGAGTAAATAACCATCAAATCTTAATTTTAGTTATGAATGAAATAAGAGAGCTTCGTGAAATTCTTTTCTATTTTGGTCTCTTAAGATATTCCTACTTCATGATCAAACTGATCACATTAAACCTTTACATAACTATGTGACGATAATCAAAATTCAAAGAAAATGTTAACAAAAGTAAACATGAGCAAGACCATAAATAATGAAGAGAGGGAAAAGCTAAAGTGGAATTCTCTGAAGGGATCGACACTTCTTTGTTCCATAATTGAATCATTTGGGTAAGTAAAAGAAAAATAACACACAAAAAAACTAAACTACTCTTAAACCTATCCTAAGCTACAGAGACTACTAGAACTAAGTAAAATCAAATTTCTAGTGTAGCCATTCAAGTTACTTAAAACATGCACAAAAGTGTAGATCAAAAATTAGAAACAAAAAATGAATCAATACCAGAGCATAGAAACAAATGAAATATCTACAACCATACCTAATATGTGTAAGAAAATAATCATATTTGTTATAAGAAAATTTGCTTGAAATAATTCCTCCAACCATGTTTTGATTCTATCATGAAAATTAACGTGCTAAACATGAAAATGATGGGAGTAAAACATAGTTGGGTTAGCCATCTACTGAGAAATTTCATAAAAGTTAATATTGATTGTTTTGTCTGGAATATGAAAAGTGTTTTCATAACTATACACTGAAAACATTTTCAAAAATGGTTCCTCCAACCATGTTTCAATTGGTTCATTAAATTCAAGTTGGAAATTTGTTAAAGATCATGAATAAGCCATGGATGGATGACATAGCTGGTGGGAATCGAATGATATGCTTTTAGGTACTATAGCTTTCGGAATACTGATGGTATTATTAATCTTAATGGATAGAGAAAGTTGATAGATCAACATCATTGATTGCAATTGCAATGTTTTACTATCTTGATTGTCCTTAAGATACTCATATTCCAAGTTTTCATTTCTTTGAAGAAATTTGTTTGAATATTCCTCCATTATTTCATAATCCAATTCTTAAGTAGTTAAGTATTTGAAATACCAACATAGAATATTAAATAATTGTGGTCTTGTAGTTATGTACCCATCAGAAAAAAATAAATACATATGCAAAAAATATAAACTAAAAAGATTTGAGTAGTGATTTACATTATTATATACACCAAGTACATTATTGTTACAAGGCAATGGGAACTTATTTGTAGAAAAATATTCTTCACAAGTTACGCTCAATATGTTACAATTACGATTAGTACAATTATCTACTTGTGAAAAATTTTCAAGATCATTATAATATTCAACAAGAACTTGATCTATAACTTCAAAATCATGTATGTGAATGGATATTTGTTCTAAAGATTTGAAATCATTTTGATTTTTAAAATATACAAGTTGAGGATCTATTATGAAATCTTCAATATTACAACAAATCTCATCTTGTATTCTAGATTCACTTTAGGGATTGACAACATGAGAACCTAACATAACCTTTGCCAAAGGGTGAAGTGCTTCAGTATCATCAATCTCCAAAGGTTCCTATAAATGACTTCACTATCTTTCCTGCAAAGATAAATTAGGACCAAAAGATAAATCAATTATACATGTATGAGATTCACAAGAATTTTCTACAAAATGATTTTTATTGTTTCATTATCCTAAACTTGGTTATATAAATTGAAAAATATTTTGATATGTAACAGTTTTTTCTTCTTCTAGAAGTGGAGTTATACATGAAGGGACTATCAATGAAAAGAGTGATTATTATAAGGAAAAGAATCATGAAACAAGTTATCATATAATGAATAATGATTGTTAGATAAAATATGATTTATTGCTTCTCAATTGAGACAATCATCATCATTATTGTTGTCTGCGATTTGATTTACTAATTGTCCATTATCCTCTTCATCAAAAACAACAAGTTTATCATAATCTAAAATAATTTCAAAAGTAGAATTGAATTTATTGATGTATTTGTACATTTGTGAAATTGTTCATTAACAAGTTCTAGACTATTAGATTGAACACGCCCATCAATGTCATTAGTAGACTGAAAAGAATCATTTACTTTAGCATGCACACTTAGAAAAGAATGTTTTTCAGGTTCATTAGATGTATTATGTATATAAGGAAGACAATAGAGGCGAAGAAACCATTCTTTTAGGTCTCCATCATAAGGTTTATCATTCATATGAAATTTAAGATAAATTAAATATAATAATAAAATATACTATAGACTCACCCTCTAATCTATGTAAAGTTTGAAATTCTAAACATATTGCATCATAGTCATAATCTTGAAATACATGAAGGAATTCACTTATAAATTGTTCCCATGTAGGTATTGAAGCAATTGACAATGATTCACACCATTTCTTAGCTTGGCCTTTGAAAGTGAGAGCAAAACTCCTACACATGACACCTTCATCAACAAAATCATAAAAACAACAATTTTGAATAAATTGAAAAATAGGCTCAACTGTAGTGATTTCACCCTTACCATCAAATTTATTTTTTGACAAGCATTTAACTATCTTTACTGGACTACTGCAAATTTCTCATCTAGAAATGCAACTCCAAATAGGGATTTAGGAAGGAACCATTGGAAATAAAACTTGAAAATGCAAAGCTCCAAAGGGTCAACTTGTCACATTGTCCTCCTAGCACCAAAAATGTTGATGGACAAAAATGACCATATCAAAATTTGAGAAATAAATTGGTGAGGACCCAAATAAACCCTTTTCTACTTTGGATGGTGATTTCAACCAGTATATAAGCCTGGTTGCCACCTAAAATATTTTCTTCAAAAATGGATGCTTTCTAAGATGGAAATATAATCTATCTCAATTAATAGAAGGAACGGTCCCACTCTCAACCAAGAGCAAGATGAAAAGACCATATTTGAATCTAAGATAAAGATGAGCTAGCCAATCATAGAAATACTTCATATTATTTGCAGCAATGGAGGCAGATGTGCATATTTGGTTATCTAATAATAACTTACTAGAAGCTTTCATACACATATTTATATTAAATTAACATCAATAAAATTCAAGATCGGGTATACTATTGCATCACATAAACAATTCTCGTGATGCAACAACAAATAGAGCAAAAACATGCATGTGATCAAATTACTAAACAATTATCTGCAATAACTTATAGATCTACTTGAATTCATTACTCAATTTTGATTTCAATTAAATCCACCATGAGAAGGTAGTTATCCATTAGTTTAAACAAGCATATAATTAGATGGAATTACCAATAGTGCAAAACCATGCATCATGCACATATATATGGAACAAATATTGAATCACAGCTGAATAGGTTTTTTATTAAGCCATTGGCCAATCATCAAACTTAGACAATATGCACCAGATTAAATGTTGGTTCATGATCTCTCAAAGAAAAAAAGATTAAAAAAATAATGACAACATGATCCTCTCTAATCTTCAATATCTCTCTTATGATCCGGTCTAGAAAACTTCTAATTTCCCTTAAGAAAAATCCTCTACAATAGTGTAAAATCTCTTATTCTATCAAAAATTTGGAACCCCCTTTCATTCTACATACCTCCTATTTATAATTATATACTTCAATTGAGAATTAGAATTTTGTTTCTTGACAACTACATAAAGATTCATTTTATGATATTTGGGGGCTGACAAAATCCTATTTTCTCCTTTAAGACTCCAATCCATAAATCTTGAGGCTCTAGGTGGTATTAGTCTTCTACAAACTCTAAAAACATATCCACAAAATTACCATTAAAACTATATTAAAATTAAAAGAAAAACTCAGATATAAAACATTCAAAACTAATCATTCTAAGAAAAACTCAATTCAATTGAAAATAAAATCCTAAATCTGAGCCCAGATCATTTTTGTTACATTATTGTCATAGGTAATATTTTTCCTTGGTGTGAATTATTAAATTTCATGAATAAAATATGTTATGCTAAAATTTATGAAATTTGAGGAATAAAATATATTAAGTTGAAATTAACCCTCAATGAATTAAGTGTAAGTTGAAATATAAATATTTGTGGAGGCTTATGTGAGTCTTAGGTGCTAGTATACTTGGATTATGAGGTTTAGGATTAGGTGGACACTAAATAAAGACCTTTGTATGGTGTGTTAATAAACCTATGTGAAATTTAGGTGGAGAGGTCAGTGTAAGTTAAAATAGGAATATGTGTGGAGGCTTATGTGAGTCTTAGGTGCTAGTACACGTGGAGTATGAGGTGTAGTATTAGGTGGATGTTGAATTAATACTTTCCTATGGCATGTTAATAAACCTATGTGGAATTTAGGTGGAGAGGTAAATGTGGAGAAGCCAAGGTGGAATCTAACGTGGAGAGTGGAACAATATATAATAAAAAATAAATATGATAATAAAACCCTTGCCATCGCACCTTCCAATACTTCACCAAACCCAAAATGAAATGAAAATTGGCATTGGTACTAAACCCTAACACTCAATCCTAGTCAAAGCATGGTAAGATGGCACTAAAATCTGGTTAAGGCATGATGTGGTTTTGATCAACTATAGTTAAAGTGTATATGGTGTAATGTGACAATAAACCATAATTAAGGTAAAGTAAGGTGGATGGAGTTCACGTGAAGGGTGGTGAGGTGGAGGTTTAAAACAACTATAATTACACTGAAGGTGTTCCCTCTATGGAGTTGGTTGGGCAAACACTATTCATCCCATCCAATCCCATCTCTCCATTTTCTTCTTCTTGAGTCTAGTGAAAATCTCAC
Organism: Pinus taeda; assembly: GCA_000404065.3. Lineage (NCBI taxonomy): Eukaryota > Viridiplantae > Streptophyta > Pinopsida > Pinales > Pinaceae > Pinus > Pinus taeda. Next base: position 299,004 of record APFE031008542.1, read on the forward strand.
ACGTGGAAAGTGTTCATGAGTGATTTCTGTTTGTTTCCAGTCGGGTTCAACTTTCGTTTACTTCTCCTGAGGAAGGGTTGTCGGAGGAAGCGTCTTGTTTTGGATCTCATTTACGATTGTTGGAGGAAAATTCTAGTGAAAATATCACACGAACATGGTTAGTTAGCCATTTTTCCCTCTATCCAGCCCCTTCACCTGGTGCAAGGTTCAACTCTCCTTTATTTTTATGACAAAGGGTTGTTGGAGGAAGAGACAATGATGAAGGGTTGCAAGAAGAAGACACTACAATGAAAATTCTATGTGAGGATAAATTTACAGTGTGGAAGAAGACATGTGGAATCTTCTACCAAGAAATAGAGATCATCGTTGTTCTGCTCTCATCGATGGAAAAAATTTCATTATTGGCGATTAATGGAATTATTTTCAATAAACAACATTTTCCAATTTTTGCTTTCTTACTAAATTCTTCTTCCAATGTTTACTTTCTTACTATAGACATCTTCCATGAATTTATGTTTCAACTATCATATTTTGCCTCAATATTAATTACTTCAATATTTTGATGCACCAAACACTTTTCTTGTGACTTAGTAAAAGCTTTGTTGACTCTTTCAAGAATTCTTTCTACTATGATAACCATTTGTCTAGCTTGACAAATCTAACTACTTACAATTCTAGGTTGGCATAAACAACTTACTTCCATAAACAACCTGTTTCCACAAACAAACTATTTCCATGCAAATTATCAAGAAAGATACATTAACAGATAGAGAATACAATTCGTAAGTTTTTTATAAAAGAAAAAGGCCACACAACTAATTTCTTGTCATTATTATGAGTCATGACTTATTCTTGTATGAACTTCTCTCCCACCAAACAACAACTAAAAGTGAACATGCAACATCTTTGCAAACAAAAAGGCCATGCCAACAAACTGAACTAATACATGATATAATATTCAAATAAAATTTCCTAACACAAAATGGGCATATGCAAACAAGAAATATGATAACCCTATTGAAGATGATATTCAACAAACAAACTCATATTCAAAGTGATCTTATCAAACTAACCAAACACCTAACAATATTCCTAACCATAGTTAGTCCATTTCATGGTAATCACATTGTTTTTATTCATCTTCGAACATTTGAGTACATACATAAGAATGCCAAAGGCAACATGAATTGGAAAGTCTTATTAATGTACAACTATCCTCACTTGTTATTAAGAAGATTGGTTTATCAAAATACAAGAAAGAAAAGGCACACTTGTAGTTGTAGCTCTTAGAACTCAAAGCCATTAATAAATTGACAATGACATGTCAAGAAAATAAAACATTGATTAAATGCATATATGCATACCTACGATAAAGTAAGACACAAATACTAAGAATAAGACAATGAACAAAATTAAGGGAAGAATTGAAATGACCTAATAGATTTCTAGAGATAGCTCCCCTTAAAATAAACTGAAAAATGTCTAGTGGCAATCATGTTTGAATAGAGAGGCTTTTAAAAAAAAGGAAACAAAAAAAAAGAGAGGAAAAGGTTCAATCTGACAATAAGAATATGAAGAAAAAATTGTGTCAAAATGACGACATATTTACTAAATAGTTGGTGGTCCAAGTATCTCATGTCACTTTCACAATTTGAAAAAATTGTTAGCATTCAAAAGGAAATATTTCCATTTCCTTTCGTCAATGTTTTTCTCCTAATCACAGTGGAAATTTAATTCTATCTAAGTGATGGGAAGTAAAATATGTTTACAGCAACAACCATTTGACAATATGAGTGAGTCTACACATCTATTGCAACCAAAATCTACTCCAAATATCTGTGGAGAAAAGCATGATAGAAAGCAGGCCTAATCATTACAGAATCCTTGAACACCATATCCACGTTGGCATCAAGATAATAGCTTAGAGGGGAAATGTTATTCCACTTCAAAGCAATTAATAAGTTGTGAAAATTCACTTGTGTGGTTACATAATGGAATTCTTACTACTGCCAATTGGGGCAAAACAATGCATTCGATAAGCCCTATAAACTTATATGAATGTGCACATATTGTTATTTAAATGTATCCACTTAACCTTGTCAAGTTGTTAAACAAATAAGTGAGGATGCCATCAAATTCATTGTCATTCAGAAAGGCCACTTGTAGATTAAGGTCCCATTGGGACTGGTGAGAATTCCAATGAATCCATTCTGTTGTTGCAGGAACATGGTAGTTGAAGATTTGAATTGGTTGAGATTTTGAGGAAGCTTACCTCTCAAACTGAGATTTGCATCGAAATTCATGTGATAATTCTGCATCTAAATTCTTGTGAAAAAGCCTTCTTGGCATTATATGTGACTCTAAACCCCTCAAGCGCTTTTTCTTTTTTAGTCAAAGAATCTCCTTGTTTTCCAAGTTATGTGTAAGACCTATTATCACTCCAGGAAAATCTCCTAGGTTGCAGCTCGGAGATGCCTAGTAACATATAATCTTCAATATTATTCTCAGAACTATTGCAATAGATGATGGTTTGGATCAAGTTAGATAACCATTTCAGCTCTATTCTTACTCAAGGCTTTAGACCACTAATGCTCAATAATTTATAAATTCAAGGGATAGATGGAGAATACTGACTGTACCAGCAGATTGCATACCTAAACATAAATGAATGGCTAGCTACAAGCAGCAAAAGAGAATACTGACTGTACCGGCAAATGCATATATGAACACATATGAATGGATAGCTACAGGCAGTAAAAGAAGCTTGCAAATCTAATTTGTTAAATCTGAGATAAGATGAGAGTTATCTGGCCTTAGACACAAAAGAAAACTTGAACAAACTATTCAAGTGTAAGCATAGAACAACGAAGAGGATGGATATTGAACATATAATAGCAAAAGAAGCTTATATTACTATAATGAAGATGAGAATCTTGAAGGAAAAGAGGAGGAACAATATCCAGAATTTGAACCTATATTACATCTTACTTTCAATTATTTATAGCCTGTTTACAATGCTCCTGAGCTCTAAGAGGCTCAGAGTCTTAATCTTGTCTGATCTGTCCCTTAACTGTTTGATTCTCTCTATGGGAAAGCATGGTTCAGAGTTTTTCACCTTCTGACAGAGGAATAACCACCTTTAGGTAGTTTGATGTGATATCTAGGAGCTGTCTCGTGCCAGAGATGCCCCATGATGCTTGTTTTGATGAGCTGCGCTGTGGCCTTTGATATTTTTGTTTGTTTTGGATAGCTGCACTATCTGCTCCATGATCTTTGTTGCCTTCGGCTGAGCTGTGCTGTTGATGCCCATGATGTTTCTGTTTCGGGCGAGCTACGTGTTATGGCCCTTCTCTTTCCCTTTTCGACCCCTATTTTCTAGCAATATGTCTCTCGGGCTCTGTTATATGGTGGAATGGGTCTTCGGGCCCTTATAATCCCTTTAAATGGCCCCTTTCTGTTAATACATGACTGTTTTCTGTTTCAAATAGAAAACACATAAACAATGGGAAATCCCACCCCTTTGTGTCCTTTTGAGACTTCAAAATTCCTCAAAAATGGCTTATTCTCCTCTCGAGTTTGCCCTTGCAGTGATAACACATCTCCACCGTTGATCTAGGAGTCTTATACCCAACGGTGGTGATCCATTTCGGGCGCCTCTTTTGTACTGGAGTTAACCGCCCAATGAGGGCGGTTTTCTCTCCTTGTCCTGGACACATGACAGCCGTTGTATGGCATCGGGTAGAGTTTGGCCTAAACCACTTATCGCCTTTGGCTCCCCCAAAAACCTGCCTGTTTTGTCATTTTCCCTTTATATTGGAAATATGTTGAAACATTGGAAATTATGAAAAACAGCCCTAGCAGACTTGAAATGTTTATATATCTCAAATCCCGAACCCTTTTGTGTTCGGGACCATTGCAATCAATGATGGCCAAAGGTTCCTTTGTATTTCATTTAAACAACAAAAACACAAAATACATTGAAAACAGGCCTTCCTGTGGACTTCAAATATTATGTAATATCATATATAATGTCATCGGGTCCGGCTCATCGGGTCGCACATGTGCTTGTACATAGGCCTCACCCATGGTATAGTGCCGATGTGATAAATTGCAATCATGCATCGCTCACTCCCCAGGCTCTTCATATAACGTGGCATGTGTTCCCCGCCGATAGAGATATCGTTGATATCGGTGATCGGCATATCACTCAACCCGATCTCATCGCAACTCTACTCCGGCTGTCTCCGATGGCCACTGTCGATGTGATTAGCCACTTAGATCTGGGTCATTGATCGGCCAGATCTAACGATAGATGTGCGTTGCCATGTTTATGCTTGCAATACTTTGTTTTTTCACTGTTTTGGAGTGTTTTAGCTGCCCGATAGTGTATTTCCACCCTTCTGAGGGCTCTTGGCACGTTATGGTTTTGATTTTGAATGATCCTTAAGAGGATTTTAAAGACTTTTGGGGCATACTTGGATCCTTTGGCATGATTTTAAGCAAACTTTGGAGACTTTGGGAATGTTTTGGATCCATTCTTGGGCCAAATGCCAACAAAGCTAACAAGAATTTTAGAATGTCAAGTTTCCAAAATCTATAATGGCATTGCATTGCCTCAAAATTCCCAATTTCCAAAATCTGTAACAACATTGCATTTCCATAAAATGGAAGCACAAGGAAAATTCTGAGTTTGTTATGAAACCAGCTCAAGAAAAGATAGAAATGATAGATCAACGCCTTAGAATTCAGCCTCTTCGAGGGGGTAACCTCCTTTACATTACATAAATGAACTTCTTGGATGATTCAAATGAGAAAACCTCCTTTCTATATATAGGAGTCTAAGGAGTCACAATATAACCCATCCAACCTAACAATAATAATATAAAGCCACAAAAATAACAATAGAGGTATTCTATGGGGCACAGTAATAGCAACATGGGGATAATAGGGGCACAACAGTATTAATAAGGGGTACAACTACAATAGTAATGGGGTAATCACTAGTATTATTAGGGACCCAACATGCCCCTCTCCTTCAAAAAATTGTTGTCCTCAATGCTTGAGAAGTTCTGGATGCTTCTGTATAAAATTATCATCCTCCCATGTGGAATCTTTAGCGGATAAGTTCTTCCACTTGATAAGATACTCCGAAATTGATCGATTTTGTAGCTGTCAAGTTCTTGTTTATATGACTGCTTCCAGTTCCAATATAATTTTTCCTTCCTCGTCAAGTTCTGGCAATATTGTTTGAACTGGGAGCTTATCACCTATAACCTTCTT
>APFE031008544.1:0-22976 GCA_000404065.3 Pinus taeda
GGTGGATGAGAGTCAGGGAGGAAACTTCCTGGCCCTCCTTTCTCTATAGATGACCTTGGAGATAGGTTGGTGTGGAGGTCTTGATAGGGAGGAACCACATCAACTCTACAAGGGGCCTTGAAAGGAGGCTTCTTTATGACAGATTGCAGACTTGGGTGCAGATGGCCAGATGCTGAGATGAGGTCTACATGAGTTGGACATCATGGACAACTAGTGTCATGGACATCAGGTTGAGGTTATGGAGCATGGCAGTTTGATGCAGGGACATTATGTGGGAGCATGAGTAGATGTGTCATTCATGGACATTCTATGGGAGTATGACGAAGAAAAGGATGTTGTGCAGGTGCTGTTATGACTTGTATGAGGTAGTGGAGAGATTGTACACTCTTATGCAACTAAACCATGGCTTGATCATGTTGCAGATGGATGGAGACTACTTCATGGACCTAAGCATGGGAGATTCTTGAATGAGTCCGAGATGTAGCAAGAAGTTAAGGGAAAGATTGATGGTGACATAACGATGTGCATTCCTGTGGTTTGGGCTTATAGTTGGACTAGCTACCCAACTAGTTCGAGGCATGGGGGGATCCAATGTGCAGAGTTATGTGGCTGTGAGATATTTACTTGATGAGCAGAGGGATGTCCAAGTCAGGCTGGACCGAGAGGAGAAGACTACATGGAGGTACTCACAAGGACAGATAGATGGAGAAAGGTGTTCCCTTGAGGCACTTGACTTGATGATGAGGTGCTATCTTGAAACACTTGACTTGACACTTGAGGGAGAAGTGTTCTCTTTGAGCACTTGGCAGTTTGATGAGATGTTGGCACATGGTTGTGGTGTGTTAACACTTATTGATATATCATGGGAAGTTTGCACATGATGGAGTTGGTGACATGATGGAGGACACATTGTTGCAGTGGACATGTAGCTTGATGTTGGAGGGGTCAGCCTTCCATGGTGGAGAGCAGCATGGAGATATTGTGGCAGGTGGTCGATGGTCATGGACATCCATCACATACTTTGGTATGGACTATCTTGGTGGCAGTTGGTCACTTGGATGAGACATGGTGGAGATGAGCCTACATATGTTGCAGGGATGTTTGTCATATGTGGAGGAGTCGACATCATGGATTGATGCTTGGAGTTGGGATGTTGTTGAGGACGACAACGACTTCAGGTGGAGGAGTATGTAAGGTCCTCGGCAACCGTGCACGATGGGCGCGTGGCCAACTCGGGTGCGACGGGCGCCGGGCGCGTGCACGACGACACTATGGCAGGCGCGTTCACGACGATACGACGGAGGGCGCGGGAACACGGGTGCGTGCACGACGGCACGATGGAGGGCGCGGGCGCGTAGGCAGGCGCGTGGGTGGACGCGCACGACGAGCGCGTTGCACGAACCTGCGACATTTCCACGAGCTGTAATGCGACGTTACGTTGGACAACGACCAAACGATGGCAACTTATACCCGCGTTAAAGGAGGTCTGAACGATGGACAGCCAACGGGTTATGATGGCGTTCAGGGGTGTTATAGCACGGTTTTGGGGGTCGGCCAGGGGCTGCCACCCACATGTAAACCACTCCAAAGACGCATATATATTATACGCATTGAGGAGGCATTTGGCATCAAGCAAGAAGCTCGCTCTTCTATCTACGCATTGACAAGTGGGAGGCGCAGAAAAGTGCGCATAGCTCATGCGCATAAGTGGATAAGTGCGCAGAGATATCGCTTGGGTTATGGTTGACGTAAGAAGGCGTGTGAACGGTTTGAAGTGCAGATTGTGCAGGACGTGTAAGGGTGTCTTGGTGACCCGTGTGTGGGCACCCGCTCTTGGTGCAAGTGTGCACATTCTCTATGTAAAGGCAGGTTGCCTCATGTTGTAAAATTGGCTAAGTGTTGGCTTGGAGTTTGCCAAGCACACTAGCACATTGTACTCTTGAAAAACTGATATATAATATATTGTTGGGCAGACTGTTCGGGAGTTGCCCCTCCCCTTTATATCTTGCAATTGATGTCTTTTATAATTGTCGTGATAATGAATGACTATGGGCTTCATTGATATAAAAGTTGAATGCATTTTACTTGGTTGCGAAAAACAAACTAAGTATTGGTTGTGAATTAGGCGTAGTCCGCACACATAAGTATTGTTAAAAAGAAAGTGTGGGGTGGTGCTGCACCTCGCCGGCACGGTTGGAAGACCACTGTAGGCTTGGGGGCGTGACAGGAGGGGTGCTCTTTGGTCTTGAGGAAGTTAAATTTGTTGGGTATTCATGGGGCTTAGGATATATGAAAAATAACCAAGCTTAAGTTTGTGCCTTCTATGAGGGGATTCAATTAGCCAAAGAAAATCAAATAGTTCTCCATTATCTGAATAAAGATGTGGAATTTTGTGCAAATTAAGAGTGTAAATTAATATTGGGGTTTTTAAAAATCAATGGCTGAATCAAACCCTCTCCTTTTCCTTAGAGCTAAATTTTTTGGCATTACACTATTGTGAAAGATTGTATAATCAAGCAGTGACACTATGACCTGAATTTCATTTTTTTGTGAGTTAGTTTTGTAAGGTATATATATCTACAAAACCCCATTTTTTGTTGCCTAGTTTGGAGTCCCTATGGAAAAAATTATACTTTCATTGGATAAGTTGGATGAAGAAAAAGTTTTAAAGGTATCGAAGTGTAGACTTGCATATAATTTATGTTTTAAAAAATATATATTTTATAAAAATAATGATGATAATGATGATGTAATTTGTGTATGTGAGACAAAGGACTCGACCCCTTGTGTGGGGGTGTATTTATTCTACCCTTTTAATTTGAACTTATAGCATTTATAAAGAAACAACCTAAACAATGAATACCTCGAACTCGAATGTGTTTTCCAACTAATATAGGAACCATTCCCAAGTTACAAACACGGTTTACCTATTTAGTCAGAGTTATGGGTAGTTGTGTTGGAGTCAAAAGTATAGTAACAATCTTACTTAATCTCAAATCTATTCAAATTAATTTATAAATAAATAAAAATCATTTTCTAAAAAAACATAAACTATTATGCCATTTTTATTTTTTAAATTACCATAAAAAAATTTAAAATTAACATTTAAAATTACCACAATGTGATATTGTATTTTCACAAGTCCATAAAATTATTGTTATATATTTTATGATTTAATCATTTTTATTTAAATTTATTAATTTATGTATAATAATATCTGTAAACGTATATATGTTAATATATATAATATTCTTATTACATATCTAACTTTCATTATGAAAATCAACTCACATAAAATACACTCAACCATACTTTAACACTCAAAACATTATTAACAAAATTCATACTAAAATTTGGAATACTTTAACATTTAATAATCTTACTAATTAAACATTTAATAAAATTACTACTTAACATTAACAATTATAATAATAAAATTAAATATTATTAATCAATTAATCTAGATTAATATTATATATAAATCTATAAAATTTCATGACTACAATAAAAACATAAAAACATAAATGTTTATAAATATATTCAGATTGATTTTAATATTTAATTATTATATAATGACCGTAATACAATTTATATCTTATATTTATATTTTCATTTATATCTTAAAAATCTCAAGTTGAAATATAATTTATATAATTTAAAAATATTTAAGTAAATATATCAATCTTTACCATGGTTTTTATTTTTTCATATGAGATATGTTAAATTTCTGATACTAGTTAGATTTATTTTCTCATATAATTTAATTTATTTCCAGTTTATTATTTATTTACTCAGATAATAATTGAATTAATCAGAGAAACAGAATGCAACTGAAATAAATCAGAAAAAGTAATCACACATTGCAAAAATTAATTATTCCACGAACAATTATCCATCATTTCATTATCCAAAAAATCTAGGTTTTTTGACCCAAAGAAATATAAGGAGAAATACAATCTAGAACCTGCAACCCATCTCCCTTTGAATGAATTTGACCTAGGTAAATTGGTCTCAAGAAAATTTTCCTCCATATGAAATCAATCTAAAGAAATCAACCTCCAACAATTAAATCTTCACCCTACAACAACTGGATATAAACCCTGCCACTAATGCGTACTAAACAAATCCCAGCACTCGATCAAAAGAAGAAATATATGAGGAAGGAATAAAAGTTTGTTGCTCGTAGTCATATCTCTAAGACTAGAAGATCAAGAATGAGTGAATGTAAAAGGACTATCTTATTCCCCAAATATATATATATATATATATATATATCTATATATAAATATATATATAATATATAATATATATATTATATATATATATTATATTATATATATATATATATATATATATATATATATATATGAGAGAGAGAGAGAGAGATAAGCAACACCATTAATACTATATGCTTACAAGCAACCTATGATGACATTTGTGGACAACTACGTTCCATAGGTACACATGTCAAGCTTTAAGGTGATGTCATCTGCAAGCAAGGATCTTAATTCAAGGACACTCCACAAGGTGGTCCAACACTACTACAAACATCCCAACCATGTACGTTCCACTTCCCCTTGCATGAACAATATTGCAACATAGGCATCCTCATGTCAAATCTAAATCTTCATGAAAGCTCTGAGGTAGTGCGCCACTCTGCCGGCCAGCGATCAAGTACTGCACCAATCGCGTCATTTGTTGCCAAGTAAGGCAAATCATACCATGTTTGTTCAGGGTCCTTCGAGGCCCTGATCTACACGCAGTGAAAGCCTGCCTATAAATCCACATACCTGCAAGTTGACGAATACAGTAGGTGATAACCGTATTTGTGATTGATAGCCATGTAGATGTTCATTTGCATCAAGATCCAGAAGATCTTGTTTCCCTTGATGCAGTGAGCATCCTTGGTCCCCCACGACGAAGCGTACTTCGCTACTTCTGGCAGGTCCAACTCGACTGAGGGGAATTTACTGTCTTTCGACAGCTCCTAGGCTACTAGCACAATAAACAGTAAGAGCCCTGCATAGTGGAAGGTCTTTTTGAGCTCCTGTGTCTCGCGAAAGTTCGCAAGGAACTCACCGTAGAGAAAACGCGCCCAATTAAACTGGACTCCTTTAGTGCACTGGGTTGCAAGAGAGAAAACTGGTGCCCACACTTCATCTGTGTGACACTACATCATAACCTTTCCTGCCAAAATCTGCGTGGCCACCTTGACCACAGGGTCATAGATACTCGAGATGGCATAGCCTCGTAGCTTCTTTACAAGCTTGAATTTCTCCTTCATGGTCTCCGCGAGGGACAGCTTGCCACCTTTTCTGCCGAACATCATGGCCAAATTTTTCCCTGTGTACAGTAGCCACATGATCGTATGGATCAAGCTGTCGGTGATGGGTATTGGCCCCTCCTGCCACAGACACCCATCGTGCACCAAGCATGGCAATTGGTTGATAACCAATATTATAAGGGGGTGTGATTGTAGTGTAGCACCCATAGCAGCTTGAGTAGACCTGCCTTATCTACTACCCTAAGCCACTTCTATGGTTCCAATATAGGCATTCTAGTGGCTGTGTCAATAATGCAGTGCATTAGTTGCTCAGTCGTCAAGTGCAGGAACTTCTCATGGTTAGCTAAGTCCCAATATTCCAGTTTTAATTGAAGAACCTACCTGTCGGGGATATTAATCTTTTTTGGATCCTCATCTTCTTCTTCAGCAATCCCGTTATAACATTCCAGCGTGTGGCTCAACCAAGTAGTCCAATCAGGTTGAATCAAATCTAAATGCTCATGTGGTATCCTAAAGATTGCTACTTTAAATTCTTGTGGCGCTTGGTTAATAAAATCAAACCCGATTTCGAAGTTGAATGTCAGTATGAATCCTTCACACAGAATATCCCATTCACCTATAGCATGGCGGAGCTCTGTTTCCAAGTACTAGTTCATCGGGATGAAATCTAAGGTGTGACAAAACAAGTGCACCCATTCAGGTTGGAGCTTCGCTCCATAAGCCTTAGCTCATTTGGCCAAGTGGGTGGGTGGATCATCCTTCGTGTCATATTTGTCTATCATTCGTACCTTCGGCTTCCCAAAGTGTGTTCTCATCATCCTCCTACACGCACAACAATCATCAAAGCTATCGTTGTGCGCACCCCACCATCTTTTGGGCGTAGCGCGTAGTGCCCAATCTAAAGCCTCGAAGCAACTGCTTTTCTGGTACCTCCCTCTCAAATTCATCCAAAAATACATCTACATCATTCAAGCCATCATAAGTGGGAAAATCTCTTACCTCTGACGATACACAGCACAACAACGCGGTCATCATGTTACAGCTCAGCGTGGTTACTTCATGTAGCCAATTTTGCCAGCACTCTAATTCTTCATCAAAGTCTAAGGTGCAGGAACTCTCGCAATCCCATCTAATTCTTCTATCTACTGTTACATCAAGAACTCTCACGATCCCATGTAATACGTCCATTTGTGGTTATATCAGGATTCTCAATCTATGGTCTCTCGACCTAGAGGCGACCCTTGGTTTCAGGGATATTAATCCTCTCGTCTTCTTCTTCAGCAATCCCATTATAGCATTCTAGCATGTGGCTCAGCTGAGTACACTAATCAGGTTGAATCAGATCCAAAGGATTGTCCAGTCGAGTTGAATCAGATCCAAAGGATCATGCGATATCCTAAAGATTGCTACTTTAACTTCTTGTAGCGCTTGATCAATACAATCAATCTCGACTTCGAAGTTGAATGTCATTATGAATCCTTCGCACAGAGTATCCCATCCACCTATACCATGGCAGAGCTCTGTTTCCAAGTACCAATTCATCGGGATAACATCCAAGGTGTGACAAAACAAGTGCACCCATTTAGGTTGGGGCTTCTCTCCATAAGCCTTAGCTAATTTGGCCAAGTGTATAGGTGGATCATCCTTCCTGTCATCCTTCCTTCATTCCTTAATTGAATCGATGGCTACTGCAACTCAGGTCTTCCCATTCGCTACCATGTCTACTTTGGTAAAACGTTCACATCTGACCCCGATCCAAAATAACCTTATCCATTTCATATTCTCCTATCTGCGTGGTTAGCCTCATCTCTCATCCTGTCCTTGGTTTATGCTTTATTCACATCCAAGGTGTGACAAAACAGGTGCACCCATTCAGGTTGGGGCTTCGCTCCATAAGCCTTAGCTCATTTGGCTAAGTGTACAAGTGGATCATCTTTCCTGTCATATTTGTCTATCATTCATACCTTCGGCTTCCCAAAGCACGTTCTCATCATCCTCCTACACTCACGCTAATCATCAAAGCTACCCTTGTGCCTACCCCACCATCTTTTGGGCGTAGCGCGCAGTGTCCAGTGTAAAGCCTGGAAGCACTGATTTTTTGGTACCTCCCTCTCAAATGCATCCAAAAATACATCTACATCATTCAGGCCATCGTAAGTGGGCAGATCTCTTACCTCTAACGATACGTAGTGTAGTGACTAGGTCATCATTTTACAGCTCAGCGTGGTTACTTCATGTAGCCAATTTTTCTAAAGCTCTAATTCTTCATCAGAGTCTAAGGTGCAGGAACCCTTGTGATCCCATGCAATTCGTCCATCTGTTGTCGGATTCACCCAATCTTGGTCTCACACTGTTATTTTATATATGGGGTCCAAATCATCATCGCTCTCATAATCGCAGACTGGTTCACTATAGCATGATCCTTTAGCAGGATCTAGGGGTACTATTACATAAAGAGATTTATTTTCAAATATCATTTTCTGCTTCTTTAGGTTGGTTACCCCATTCATGTTAGTAGCCCAATCAATGCGAAGGAACACAAGGTAGGGGTTGTTGTCATCCATAATTTCTATTACTTCAAAGTCATCCAATGCACTCGTGCCTTGAATATCTATAGTTACTCCTTTGAGCCATCCCATGGGAATGATCTTCTGTTGATTTCTCATTTTTAACTGAATCGATGGCCACTGCAGCTCAGGTCTTCCCATCCGCTACCAAGTTTGCTTTGGTAAAACGTTCACATCTGATCCTAGATCCAAAATAACCTGATCCATTTCATATTCTCCTATCAGTGCGGTTAGCCTCATCTCTCATCCTGTCCTTGCTTTATGCTTACGAACCTTCCATACAATGCGTGGTTCACCTGGAGTGTTTCCAGCGCATCTATTTATAAGTTCTTGTAATCCCTTTGTAACCTTTCTATCATGCAGTAGCTTCATGCAGGTCTCTAGAAATTTTGTAAGCATAGAAGGGTCCATTTCCTGATTAGGCTTATCCCTGCTCCCTGAGGTAGAGGCCTTAGCGAAGCTCTTCTTTGCTTCCATGAACGTTTCACACGCGCGCTCCAAATGAAATTCATTCCCATTCAACAGAGCTTTGTGAACCCGTGAATTGTCTTTGGGTTGTTTCCCCTTATCATCGCCCATTGCAATTCCACTTCAGAGCACTATATTCACATTTGGATCCTCTTCACGAGGCTCAGCCCTCATCATCTACACGTTCTGAGTTGACTGAGGTGGTAGTGTCACGTATCCTCACTATCGGCATAGGATAGCCCTCTGTCTCATGATCAAATTGGGTACAATATTTGCACAACGGCCGCATTGGGTTAGTGCATTCAAAGACATAGTGTCTTGTTCCTCCACGGTTGTAGCAGATTAGCTGTCTCCGACCTCTGCAAGGTCCTCCTCCACCTCAGCCTCGTCTGCGCCCCAGAAAGCCTGTTCGCATCATCCCAGTGCTTTGGTAAGGGGGATGTGTTTCTGACTGAACCCTATAGGTGGGAGTTTTGTCCATCATCAATTCATAAATTCTGCAGTTGCACTCATCATGCCCTACCAACTTGTAGAAATTGCAGAACAGTTGTTGCGGTGTTTGTACAAACTTCTGCACCAAATGACAGTTATCTACCGTATGTTTCCCTGTTGCGTGACATATAGTGCACCACAATGCAGGCCTCGATTTTATTGGACAAACTTGGAATCATTCCAGGCTTACCCTTGCCATGCCACCCAACCTTAATTATAATTAAGATCAAATGGGTGGCATACACCTCCCCGAGCCTCACTTCATGACGTTTTTTCAACCCCAATGGGAGCATGTAGATGCTTATTACTTGAATGTATATTTTTATCTTAATTAGTGATTTAAATATACACCATCTTAAGGGGATACCTTTTAGGGAAAGGTAGAACAAGGAAAGTGGATTGTAAGTAGATGGTGGAGACTTATAACACATTTGGCATTTTCTTTTATCTACATCATACTTATTGAATTTTTGGTCTTCCAACATAATCCTTTATTATGAAGGTATTCTTTAGTAACTAATTATAAGTTAATTTTTTATTTTAATATATTTTGATGACAGTGGGATGCATTACATTAATATATTATAAACAACATTTATTGGATTACGGTGTCGACTGAAAGATCGAAAAAATCAATTGATGGTAACTTATCATGGCATAGTGTGGCTACATTGGTCAATGAAGCTGAACGTGAGAGAGATACCAATATTACAAAGAGGGAAATTGATTCATAAAATGGTTTGAAACATAATCAGGTAAGCATATCCCCCAATACTATTTAGTTTTTTTTTTAATATTATATTGATTTATATGGTGTGTCTTTTTCTTAATTTGAATAATTTCTAGGTATAAATATTATTACCAATTGAGAAGGAATATTTTATGTGTGTGACATTACACAACTGAAATACTATAAGGCTATGTGGTATAATGGCCACAAATTTCACATCAAAAATATGGATGAAAAGATAAAAACTTTTAAAAGTGGGATTTTCAAAGTATTTCGAGTTACTAATGTTTCCTCTACAAGCAACACACATCCAGAAGTGTCTAAAAATCGATACTGGTATTTGGAAGATATAATTGAGTGTGATTGTAAATCCTCCAAAACAATTTTGTTGGATGTCAAATGGTAAAAGCTACAAATGAAAGAATGTGATCTTGAAAGAACTTTCGTTGAACATGCTAATGGATTTACCATGGTTGATATAAGGAATATTGAGATTCCATGTGATTTTGGAAGCTCAAATGGTGACTTCAACTGACACTGCCCCCACCCGCCCCACTCGTGTTACTCTAAATTCCCAAATACCTAATTTGTTCACTATAAATTAGAACGTAGGTGAAATCCTTAGAAATAAAAGATTTTATTTTTAGACAACAAGGGTACAATTCATATTCCAACATAAATGAAGATAAAATGCAATGCTCCAGACATTCAATGTTATACAACATTTCTTTCTAGTGTGCCCTAGAAAAGACAATATAGCTCCTTCCAAATCCTACATAAAGAATTTACCATCTTTAGTTGAGTCTTTTCGA
Source organism: Pinus taeda (assembly GCA_000404065.3). Lineage (NCBI taxonomy): Eukaryota > Viridiplantae > Streptophyta > Pinopsida > Pinales > Pinaceae > Pinus > Pinus taeda. Next base: position 10,354 of record APFE031008544.1, read on the forward strand.
TCTTTCTTCACTGGCTCCATTGTTACTTTATGGGACCAATAAGCCACGTGGGCCGAAATGTCCAATTGTTCCCTAGTATTTTTTTTAGAGTGAGAATAATGTTTAACCTATAGCTTACTCTATAATTCAACAATACAAATGAATGGTGGCAGTGAAATCTTTAGGGAAGATTCAGTTTTTATGTTATATTAAAGAGAGTTAAAACCTAAAGTTATCTAGATTTGAATATTTTCATAATTTAACACATAGTTCAAAGTTAATATTTTGGGAGATTGCTTGGTTAAAAGAAACACACAAAGCTCCATCTAGCGCTGAGAAATGTTTTGCTACGTTGAATGATATTAATTGCTATCAATGTGTACAAAGAGAGAGAAAAATATCCGTACTCATTTGAGAATTATGATACTCTTCCAGGTTTAGTGTGGCTCAATAAGTTGAAATCTAAATCAAGGTTGAACGAGGTAACCACAAGAGAATTGCACAGTATTAATCACTATCAATGTGTTCACAGAGAGAGAAAAATATCCATACTCATTTCATAATTGTGATGCTCTTTCAGGTTAAGTGTGGTTCGAGAACCTGAAATCTAAATGAAGGTTGCACGAGGTAACCAAAAGAGAACTATAGACAAGTAGAATGGAATTGAACCATTCTTCATCTTTTCAATATTTGTTCTTGTGCAGTGGTTCACAATATGGTCATCTATGTTATACTTTATTTGAAGGTGTTTGTTACTAGTTTTTGGTCGTAGAAGGTGAAATTGAGATCTTGACAACTTTGAGAAAATAGCTCCATAAATTAATGCTAATTTGTTATCAAAGCAAGTGCCTTAATAATTTGAGAACTCCTTTGTGACTATGGTTGTTAGGTTCCAGTAAGTTTTACTAGAATGAAATGTTCATATTCAACGAATATTTATATGTCCAAATGATTCTTGAATTTATGCCTTACAATGTTTCTTCATATTCAATGATTCTTTATATGTCAAAATGATTCTCAAATTTGCAACATCTAGTGAAATTTCTAGTGGCTAACAATGGACTAAATGGACTATGATGCATCTCTTCTATTTAAACATTTTGGAAGATTGATTTATTCACGTTTGTGGTGAGGGTGAACCACATTAGATGGTTCCTAATGATGAACCACATTAGCTAATTCCTGATGATGAACTGCATCAGCTGGTTCGAAATGTCTTGCCAATCTCAATGATGCGATTATACCAAAAGAGAATCTCATTATGAATAAAAATTTACAATACAAATATTAAGACTATTAATATAGTAATAACATGAATTAAATAACAATAATAATTATTATAGTAGTAAAACATTAAACATAATATTTCAAACATATATTTTATTTATTTTCCAAAGTAAATAAAACACGTCTTAGCGTTTTCGATGGATTTTCAAATTGTGACTCAAGGAGGAGGGGGAAAGAGAGGGCAAGGAAAGAGAGGGAAATAAATAGTGAAAGTCGGAGAGGGGGGAAAGAGAGGTAGTGAGAGTGACACAAGGAGAGAGAGCGAGAGAAAGGGAGAGAGAATGAGAGAGAGAAAGAAAATAAAAGAGAGTGAGGTAGAGAGATAGAGGGAGAGATGGAGAGAAAGAGAGAGAAGGAGAGAGGGACGAAGAAAGGGCGAATAAGAGATGAGCGGGAGGAGGGATGAGAGAGGGAGTGAGCGAGAGAGAGTGGGAAAATTAGAGAGGGGGAGGGAGGGGAAGAGTTTGATAAAGGGAGAATAATGTTTAACCTGTAACTGTTAAAGGCACACATTGAAAAAGGAGTATGAAAGATAAAACATGAGAGTACGTTTATTATTAACAAATCATATACATTTATAGTACATGGTGTGACTGTTGGGTTCCACGTCCCAAGGTCTCTTGGACTTCCTTAGCCTATTCTGTTTCCACACTAACCCATATAGGATTAGGTGTCCAACATCCCCCCCCCCTTAATCCGAATGGTTATGTATGAGTCCAAGAAGAGAGCTGTAATACAAAACGTGCAAAAAATGCATGGCAGCACTAGGTTGAATGTGCTCTCTAAAATGTTGGTATAAAGGGTGGTGGTTTAAGGATGACCACCAACACTGGTATGCTTAGTGCAATTCCTAGAACTCTTTCAAAACTGGCAAGAAGCTGAAGTCTTCTGCTAGAGGAAGTGCTCCTATTGTTTTGAAGAGGGAAACCTTCAACCATGAAAGGGAGGTCTCACCCCGCATAAAAGGGAGAAGTTCAACTTGAAAAGGGAAGTCTCAACCTGTGATGGTTTAAGGATGACCACCAACTATGGAATGCTTAATGCAATTCTTGGAAATCTTCCAAAATTGGCAAGAAGATGAAGTCTTCTGCTAGACGAAGTGTCCCCAATTCTACTCCTAGAATTCTTCCGAAACTGGCAAGAGTTGAAGTCTTCTACTAGTGGAAGTGTCCCAAATTATTTGAAGAGGCATTACCAACTGAAGGCATTCCCAAGGGCATCTTTGTCTCTGCCTACAACTCTGAATCTGGTATGGCAGGTTGCGGCTCAAGCTCGCTTGATGTGGCTTTGAAGCTTGTAGATGACCATCATTCCCCCCCCTATCATATACAAGGTAAGATGATGGAGAAAACTCAACTGCAATACTGTTCAATACTCTTGAACAAGTTCTGACATGTGACTGAAATATCTTCTTGGTTGTTGATGCCCATTTCCAAGAAGCAATCCATCCAAGATGAATATTTGTTCTTGCAGGAGGTTTGTTTCTGAAGCATCTGTTCAAAGAATGGTTGGTTTTATGACAATGCTTACATGGATGAAGATTAAAATAGTGATCTTTTAGATGACCAACTCGGTCACAGTGTTGGCATTTCATAATCTGTTGTTGTTTCTGTTGCTTTGGAAGAGGGGCAAAATCTGGAACAACTGAAGGTGAACTGTCATGAAGAACAAGTGAAGATGAAATGTCCTCAAGAAATCCAATACTTTGAAATTGGATTGGTTTGGAGTAGTCTGGAATATGAAAGGACACGTCCTTCTCATATCCAATACATGTTCTATGCTTGTTATGGACAAGCTCTTCCCATGGTTTGATGATTGGTTTGGGAAGTGCAGACTGAAATTCTGCATCTGCATGTGACTTTGCTACTTCCTTGGGCACTGGATTTGAATCAACTTGTTTCTTATGGGAGTCAGAATGATGACTCCATTGCTGTAATTCTTCCTGCTGCAGTTGTGATTCAAGTTGCAGAAACTCTGTCTTTTCATGTGCATTTTGCAGACAAGTTTGAATGTCTCTGAGAATTGATTTATAAATCATGATTGTACTATTGACAATAGAATGTATTAAATTTTTTAGTAATTCCAACACTCCATCGTTATCAAGAAACTTGCTAGAGGTACTGAAATCAACTTATGGATTTACCTTCTCTTCAACATGCTTACTGGTATCCAGTCCACAACTATTTGCATATTTGTTTTCAACTTTCATGACTAGACTCTCCCTAGTAGAATATGAAACTTTCTCATCTCCACTAGAAGTCTGAGAAGATTCAGCTTCCCATGCACTTGCTTCTCTATCTTGCGGAAGAAATGCTGCACTATATACATCTGGACAAGACAGACAATCTTTTTTCTTTTCTGCATTTCTAACTGCAATAGCACCTATATCAGTCATAGTTGATTTGCTCTCAACACCTAGGGAAGCATCAGACTCTGAAGTTGGAGATGCTTTTCTATCCAAATGGACTAAACCTCCATCAAGTGTACAACTTTTCCCTGTAGAGGTTACAAAGATTGTGCTTTGAGAAAGACACAAAACATTTTCTTTTTGCACAGAATTCATGTCTTCGAAATCAAAATTTACATTGCTATTTTCAAACTTGGCACAAGGATATGCCATTGCAACGGAAACATGTTGTCCCCTTGCATGTGGACAATAATCCTCCGTTAAACTTGCAGCAGTATTTACAGGTATATATGTTTGGCCTTTAAAACAGACAGTGGTTGCCATCTGTCTTTCCTCAACTGACCGTGACCTTAAATCATTCTTAGTAGACATGCATTCTTTGTTCTCATTTCCTTCCGACAAAAGCAACACATTTGCATTTGATTCAATAGAAGTTTCTCTATATCTTCCTTGGTTATCTCCATTTGCAGGTATATGTTGTTCTCTGCCCTTTATGATTACAGACGGCAAACTAGGTTTTCCAGTAAGCATTCACTCAGGTGATTGCTTTGCTGACGATGTTACTTGCATTGTTGAATATTCTGATGAAGAACGCATTAGATCAAGATGGTTATCATCCAATGGACACATCACTTTTTTTATCACTATGAAGCTCGAACAGTTCGTAGCCATCACAATTTTCCAGGTTGGTGATGCGCTTATCCAACTATATCACAATTTTATGACAAATTTTGAGACAAAGATCATTCTACTTAAGCTTGCACTTTTTTCTGTTTTTGTTTCTTGTCAATGCATAGAAAGGGAAGCTGCTATCAGCTACTTAGAGGGAGTAATTGAGAAGCTTCATGCCACAAGGGATACACGAATTGAGGAACCAATACTATATGTTAGAAGGCAAATAGCTGCATTAAAACTTGAACAAAGTGAACAGAAAGAATGTAAAAAGCTACTAGATGAGGGCAAAAATACACTTGACAGTATGACTGATATAGATCCTTTTGTTTATGCAAACTACCATTGGGTCTCATCTCAGTATCATAAGTTGAGACAAGAATTTGCTAAGTTTTATAAATGTGATGTTCTGTTTCTCGCTTATACTCAAACAATATTGGTTCAAAGCACTCACGATGTTTTAATACACAATGTTCAACGCGGCAGAAATTAGATGTTGGTCCAAAAATGGCTACACAAGTTCAACTTGCACAAGGGTCTTTGACATCAACAATCCTCTTCAACTATGCCTTGAGATGGTAGACAGTCTCCTAAATGAGGTTACAATAGTCAGGAATAATCTTTTGATTGTCTCTATAATGCTCCAAACTTCGTGGTTATCCTCAGAAAGGGGACACAACCTCTTGATAAATTATTTTATGCCTCAAGCATGTGACACGACTTGCCTATAGCTTTGTATTACCTCCTACAGCGCATATGCTCCCTCCTCTAAATAATATGCAACCCCAAATTTATTTGATAGGTCTGGTTAAGCTTCTGAGTGTGCTCCATGACCATTATCCTCAGTTTCACAACCAATATGTAGTCCCAAGCAACCAGGGAACTCGTCCATGCAATAAAATAAGGAATAGTTGTAACTGGGTGTTCGATTTTCCTTCTAGAAGATGAGCCTTGAGCCTGAGCCACACGCTTCCTTCATAGCTACAACATTATAGGCAGCCAATGGTGTACAAGTCCAACAATCCCACCAATTTAGTTCTCCTCTGCAGATGTTGATCTCTGTTTGGAAATGGCTCCATGCAGTAGGATAGCAAGGAATGGCTTAGTTTTATGTTGGTGTACCTTCAAACGCATCAACAATCCTAAGGAATGGCCTGTGGCCTCTGTGAAGACAAGTTTCTACTGGTATCAATTGGTTTTCCTATAATTACTCGGATGTGGCCTTTGCTCCATATGATCCTTAATGGAGGCAGATGCGTAAGGTATTTGTTTTAAAGTGGCTGAGGTCTAGACACATTTATCCCTTTAGATAGAAGTTGAAGCAAAGATTTTAAACGTACAATAGGATTTTCAATGCACCAAACGTTTGCAGGAACTTCGCATGTCAACAGAGCACTATGCAGAGTCACCGATCATCTACTTCCTGCTCAACCTTCCTTGCTAGCGTTGTTGATGGCTGCTCTCTTAGTCTCTCTTAGTCGAAAAACCGCTTCAATCAGTGATTCAGTGCATATTCAACGTAAAAACTCACAACATATAACCAAATGCAAACTTCAACCTCCATTGGAAAAGTGTCATATCAATATGCTTGCTTTAACCACAAGAAAGAAGCTCTCCTACCTTACATTCAATTTAGGCTTACCAACTAGAAGGTGAACGGTCACTAACAGAGCGCGAGGCTAGCAAAGGGATAGGTATGAATAATGGTAGGTTAAAGAGAAAGAAATAACACATGTCATACATGCATAACTCATACCCACAACTCTTTAAATAATGTAAGCTTTTTGACAACTACACTGGAGCTATGGGAAACCGATATGACATACAAACAATGCACAAAGAATATTAACCGCAACATATGAATCAATGCATGAACCAGCGTATGAACCAACACATATATGAACTACGCGCACAGAAAATTACTCACAGAAAATTCTTCAGAGAATAAATCACCCATCTCTGGGGATACATACACGGTCAACTGTCATTGTTTCGTAACCAATGCATGAATTTAATAGAGCAGAGGAAATGCTTCTTACATGGAGTAGAAATGGTAGAACTGACATGCATAGAGAGGTCAAGCCACAAAATGAAACAAGTGGCTCAAAATGGAGCAGGGCACGAGAGCGCCCGCTCTGATACCATGTTAAACACACACATGGCAGAAGGAGTATGAAAGATAAAACATGAGAGTACGTTTATTATTAACAAATCATATACATTTATAGTACATGGTGTGACCGTTGGGTTCCACATCCCAAGGTCTCTTGGACTTCATTAGTCTATTCCGCTTCCACACTAACCCATAGAGGATTAGGTGTCCAACAGTAAATTACTCTATTATTCAAGAATACAAATGAATGGTGTCAGTGAAATCTTTACAAAAGATTCATCTTTTATATTATATTAAAGAGAGTTAAAACCTAAACTTAACTAGATTTGAATATTTTCATAATTTAACAGATATTGCAAAGTTAATATACTAGGAGAGTGCTTAATTAAAAGAAACACAAGAAGTTCCATATCTAGCACTGAGAATGTTTTGCTAGAACTGTATTAATCACTATAAATGTGTGGATAGAGAGAGAAAAATATCCATACTCATTTGATATTTGTGATACTCTTTCAGGGTTAGTGTGACTCAATAAGTTGAAACCTAAATCAAGGATTCATGAGGTAACCACAAGATAACTGTAGACAAGTAGAATGGAATTGAACAATTCTTTATCTTTTCAATATTTGTTTTTGTGCAGTGGTTCACAATATGGCCATCTATGTTATACTTTATTTGAAGGTGTCTCTTACTGGTGTGTGGTTGTAGAAGGTGAAGTTGAGATCTTTGACAACTTTGATAAAATATCTCCATAAATTAACGTAATTGGTTATCAACGTGAGTGCCTTAAGAAGTTAAGAACTCCTTTGTGACTATGGTTGTCAGATTCTAGTAAGTTTTAGTAGAATGAATTGTTCATATTCACTGATTGGGTTGAAGCCTATGTCGGTCCACAAAAGTTGAAGAACAACATTTTATTCGACTCAGTGCTTGAGAATGTGTTAAAATGTAGTTATTACGTCTGATAATTTGTGATCTCAATACGAACTCAATACTATAAAGAAGAGACAACGATTGGTAACGCTTCTAGTCTAAACAAGCATGGTTGACTCAAGCATTGTAAATGGTGTGAGTGTGCGACGTTTACTAAGGAGATGAAAATTGTTGTGCATTCTTATATATTGACCCTTCATACTTTGTTGTTTTTCCAAATATGGAAGACTGCACAATGGTAGTTGGAATACCATAGTGATTAACATGGGTCTTGAATAAATTCGTATTCCTCTTCAAAGATTGTCAAGATATTCTCTTTAAAAACTATATGCACTTTAATTGAGATGCAATATGTGGCTTTTCATTTCATTTCATGATTGGGAAGGAAATCATGCTTTCCCACAATCAACTCGCAGGCTTTCAAGGATTCCATTCATTTTCTGTATTTTAGAGCTTGTTTCTAGATTAGTCATGCAGAAGACAAAGCTTCTTAGGTTTTCACATGAGATTCCTATAAGGAAGATTACAACAGAGGAGATACAAAACATTCCTGATGTTTGTTGGGAGTTAGATACTGCAGCAACCCCGTCTTGTATTTAAAGTAACCACAAAATCTAAAAAAAAACCGCAAAAAAAAAACACATGCTAAAACAATACAACAACATAAAAAAAAATATATATATATAAAATAAAAAATAAAAAATAAAAATATACTGTATAAAATATTTAAAGAAAAAATAAAAATAAAAAACAACGAGCCAAAAAATATAAAAAACCAAATAAACAACAATACAGAACAAAAAAAAATCCAAAAACACAATACAGAACCAAAAAAATCCAAAAACATAGATTAACCAGAAAAAGAAACACCACAAAAACAACAAGAAAAATCCAAAAAAAAGCCGATGGAAAACACCACACAAGAAAATCAAGAAAAGACAAAAGCCGATGATGAGCCTGCCCTTACAATAAAGCCATGTAAATTTTTTTTTACTGTTAAAATACTATTAACCTGCCATGATGAATTGCATATTCCTAACCTTAATTCGAGTGATCAAATTACATAAATATTGAATATACAAATGGATAAAGTTTGCGGTGGTATTGCCTTGGGATTGTGATTTTGGGGATTGTGATTTTGTCGTGTGGCTGTAGGTTTTGTTGTCCAGCCGTTTAAAAATTTGGTGTAGCTTTTGTGAGTTGTGCTTTTGTGGTCTAGCTTAAGCTTAAGCTTTTGTTGTGTAGCGATTAAAAACGCTGAGCATATTTCAGCATTTTGCAATCTCAGCCCTCCCTTGCAAATAAAACTGTCATGAAAATTTAAGAGATAACTAGTGTTGCAACTGAGTCCTCCGTTCTTAACAAAATTTGCAGAATGTGATAGAATTAATCATCATCAAGGATCAACGATCTTGATTGGTTTAAGTCGATTCAATTTTTTGATTCATATTGGCATTGGCATTGCAATGCCTCTCCTCCTCTCATAGTTTCGTTGTGTGGTCTAGTCTCGTGCGTCTGTATGTTTGGAGCTCCATATGTTGTGTTTTCGTATGAATGTGGTCTGGTCTGTCATCTGTTTGGTGTGTGACTGTGTGTGTTTGCCTGTTTGGTGTATTCTCTGAGAGGGGGAGGCGGAGGCAGAGGCGTGCTTGTGTTCCCTGAGAGGTGGAGGCGAAGGCAGAGGCGTGCTTGTGTTCCCTAAGAGGTGGAGGCGAAATAAGAGGCAGGTAGCGCATCAATTATTGAATCAAGACAACTCTGCCCAGGGATCACATTTAAATGAGGCATCTGACTTGATCACAAGTAAATAATAAGGCATCACTCTTTGTAAATAATAATATTAGCTGAATGAGAGAGGATTCGATTTGATTTTAGAAACAAATTTCTTTCGCATAACTCGATTCGATTCCTTTGCGGTAAATTCATGTTCAGTGTTGTTTGGATTTTTAAATTTAAATCCTTGGTGAAGCGGAAGTATAGATCCCTAATTGCACAGATCCCTTCTTGCATAGAAATCGAGATAAACAGGGTTGCCAATATCACGGTTGGATCCGGACGGTGGCCATCGTCGAAGAATGGCCACTGGGAGCATTCTTCTGGAGCAGAAATTCCACATAGCGTTTTTAAAATCAGATCCTCTGCATCCCTACTTGTGATATAGATCCCTACTTGCGAAAATCAGGGTTGGATCTGGGCGGTGGCCATCGTCGATTAATGGCCAGTGGGAGCATTTTTCTGGAGGAGAGAGCCTGCAGTTTCTTGGTTTCGCTATGTTCGTAAATAAATTTCTGATTGAAGTTACTGATGTGATTTTTTATCCCATCTACTAAGGATTGACTTTTATTTTCCATTAAAAAAGATCTCCATGAGAGTTGGGTGAGGCGACATGCTCTATAAATAACAACATTTAGCGTTGCGGAGGTCGATTCTGATCTGACGATTCAAAGGGGAAGATGGGCGAAATACCATCTAAATTGGGTCAATGCATCATAGCATCTAATTTTTGATGGACAACACTCCAAGCTCCAAGGGAAGGGAAGAGAACATTTGATGGTCAAGAACGATACGACTCCGACACGATTGAAAAATGGAGGAATGCTCTATCTTCGGTTGCAGAAATAGAAGGAAGGTTTTGACGGAGAGGCATATAACAGGTGAGAACAACAACCCTCCATATAAATATAAATATGAGCATTTAATTCATTTAATTAATAGATGGCTAGCGTGATCATATGTACCCATTTCTACATGATGAATTTTCGCCAATTATTATTGATTTCCATTTCTGTTTTAAAAGAGAATGAAAGAGATGAAGATGAATTTCACTTGGGCTTGCGTGGTAGCTAGCAATCTAGAGAAAAATAATTAACAAAAAAACAAATATTATTCTGGAGCAAAAGAAAATGAAATTCATAAAATTGTCATACTGTTAGAAGACCGAAAGTAGAGTTCGATTCTGCGAACTTCAAAAGCAAAAAATGCATAGTTAGATGATTCAATTAGTTCCGAGTCTTCTAAGGCACGCCAAGCAAGGGAATGAAATGTGATTAAAACTTGTGATTCATGCATATCATATCGACCATGCAAATTTATTTGTTTCTAATTACGATTAATGAAGCAAAACCTACAATAGATATTACTCAACTGTTCACAAATTTAAAAAAGTTGACTGCAAGTCAGAGTGTCTCGCTGTGCCAGAGTATCAGATCCTTTGCATCGATGGTGAGGCGGTTTCTTGGGTATTTTATATTAAATCCTCTGAATCCATGTTTCTTGGCTATTTTAAATTATATCCTCTGAATCCATGTTTCTTGGTTTTTCTAATTAAATCCTCTAAATCCATGCTGAGGCAGTTTTTTGGTTTTTTAAATTAGACCCTTTGCATCCATGATGAGGCGACAACATATATAGATCCCTCGTTGCATAGAAAGCCATAGAAACGCATCTAAGGGCAAGGAAAAAGGGATTGAGCAATGTCGTAACCCTTGCAAATATCAGATTCATCCCTTGGAGGTAAGCATAGCATTTTCTTGACTGACTGTTAATTTAGCACTATGGAGATTCACAGGGGATTTTATCAGAAATACATACGTGTGTGATAAAGAGATTGTTTAGATTGTACTGTAGTTGTATTGAATTTCCTGTAAAAGTGGGTAGGCTTCTCTCCTAGCTTTCTACCTATTCCTTAAATAATATCAATGGTTTGCTTCTACTAAAACCTACCTACTATCCAAAAATCTATAACCTAGTGAGTAGGCTACCTAGTGGGTAGGCTTCTCTCCGAGCTTTCTACCTGTCCCTTAAATAATATCAATGGTTTGCTTCTACTAAAACCTACATACTATCCAAAAATCTATATAGGTTATTTCGTTACTCAGATTGAATTTCTGGGATTATATTTGGATTCAATATATTTGTTTTATATATATTCAATTTTTGGGTTATGTTGGACTTGTAATTTGATGTGTCAAATTTTCTCAACAGTGGCATGTGGACCATATGGATTTGATTTGGATGTCTTGTTATTCAAAAAGGAAAGGATGCTGCATGGATTTATTCATATGGTTACAATTTGCACATCTAGTGGAAAAAATATCATTATGTTTGTTGTCGTTAAGATTTTTTAACAATATATTTGTTAAGGTAATCAACATATGTACATTAAAGAGAAGTTAACAATTATTAATGATCACATATTCTTCACCTCCTTTTGCTTTTGAAAGAGTAAAAATAGCTATTCACATGATTTGGGAAGGCACGTCGAATCAATAGGACTGTGCGTTTGGCTGGAAACTTTCAATCAACCAAGGCTTTCCCTGTGATTGTTGTTGCTGCCCCACCTCAATTGAATTTGCAAGGGAGTGGGCTATTTTGAAAGGTTTCAAAATAGCATCTTCATGTGAACTCGGCAATAATACTCAATTCACTCCAAATAGTAAAACATGGTAGTATCTACCTTTTTAACATTGTGAGTATGTGGCTTTATCATGTTCACAACATTGTATGTGGCTTTATCATATTTGTAACGACCCAACTAAAAACACTGAAATGACCAAGTGTAACGACCCAGCTAAAAACAGTGAAATGACCCAGCTAAACTATATATATATATATATTTTTAATACACAACAATTACAACCAGCAAATAAACACATTGAGATTTCAATTCAATCAATACACACATCGCTGATGCTCATGCAGGAACATAACACCACATTTATATACCTTTAATCTAAGGTCAAGTAGTAACGAAATACACATGTACCGTACACCAGAGAGGCGAGACTCCTCTTGCTTTGTTGTCGCTGGTAATTCCTTGTTGCCGGTCACTTCTACGAGTGTATGATGACGCACTTGATCCGAAAATGAGACCCACCGGTTAACCTCCCAGCCTACTCCTTGGGTACTCTTCTTCCCCGCGGACCCCCGAGCTGCAATGGGGTTGTACAATGGCGGAAGAATATAGCTGGCAGAGGAGAGCAACCTTAGCTCAAGAGTCCCCTCTCTAAAAAGAAATCCTCTACCTCACCAAACTCACTATAGCTTCGTAGTCACTGCTTTGACATCAAATCATCCAGCCAACAATAAGGTTCACCCCAAAAAGTCCCTTCTCTCATGGCTTGCCCTTCTTTTATAGGAGTCCTCATGGGTGACACTTGGCATGTCATGCATAATTATAATATTTTTCTTTTAATTTAATACTTGATTATTCACCTACCCATGTGTCATTCT
>APFE031008548.1:3015-14798 GCA_000404065.3 Pinus taeda
CGATGGTAGCTTATCTCTGAGAAGAGATGTGGTGACTACATGCCTCTGAACTGTTCCGAACTGTGTTACAATGAGGCTTGAAGGCCTATTTATTATTGAGAAACAATGGAAAACCCTTCACATTCCAAAACCTACCCCTAGAAGATGAAATGCCAAATTGTGGGCCCCGTTTTGGGTAAATTGGTACATCAATTTCCTGGGGTCGTAACTTTGGCATACAATATCTGTTTGACGCGTATGATAGCTCGTTAGAAAGATCTATCCGAGAAATACCACTTTGGGAAGCACAACATCGGTCCATGGACCCATGTTGCCCTCAGATTTCCCAAAAAACGTCGTTTAGGGCCTCAAAACGGCTCCAGAAGTTCAGGACCCGAACAAACTGCTAAAAATAGTAAATTGTGCTACAATTACAGAAACTGAAAAACTGAAAGAGATAGTTGCGGGGATCCAAATGGGATAGGTGGGTGGCCACCAACATCCACCTAGATCAAAGGTTCAAGCTCGTTAAAAAATAAACCCGCCACTAAGCATATGTTCCCCAGAGTTCAAGCTCGTTAAAAAATGAACCCACTTTCAGTAAATAACCTTTGTGATTGCTATAATATCAGCCTTTTGAGCCTTGGTTGTGTTCTTGCCATCACCTCCATTCTTTTGGCCGATCATATGCTTCCACTTGATTATTTACCTTTTCGAGGAATAGTTGCGATGAGTTGTCCTATTAGCCACCCTCTTCACATTACCATGTTTTGAGAAGTTCCAAGCTTACTCGAAACCAATTGCTACCCTAAACACCACTCGTTCCTCAAAAAACAAGTCTACTTTAAACTCTTTTCAGACTCATTAAATATGAAAAGATTGTCGAGCTATTGGTCTCTACAGCTCCCTAAAGTGATTGGAAGTGCCATCCCTCCTATATATTTTAATCTTTGTTGTACATGAGGGATTATCTAACGAAAAAGTTTGAGCACTTGTCTTTTTGGCTCGCTAAATTTATCGAAAAATTATCCCTTTCGTATTATTTTATCCTTTTTCGGACTTAAGGGATTATGCTATGAAAAAAAACTACTGGAGTTTCCTTTTTGTACCTTTTCAAACTCTCTAAACATGAAATGGACCAAGTTATCCTTGTTGTTAAACTCGTTAAAACAATAGCGACAAACTCGTCCACCCAGACAAGAACGAGCTTCACTATCACTAGGCTCGCTAAAATATAGCGACAGGTTTGCCAGAAGGGAAAATTATAAAGCAAGCATATGCTATCCTCCTCAAGCTTGACAAAAATAAAGAGGTACTAGTCAGCAATGACTAGGGAAAAAGGGAAGAAAACATAAAGAATTTAATGGCTAGCAGGTTGCTCTTGAACATGATACTTTCACTCCATCACCATGATTGAGTCGAGTTGGGTTATTCTATTCACCGGTCATATCACCATTGGTCCTCCATACCATCCATCTTTGGGGTTAACACTACCAATCCATCTCGGCATCACCCATATGTTCAAGATAAGTCATTCAGAGAATTCAACATCCAGTTAATGTCTCATCCACTGCAATACCTTCACCCTCCATTTTTCATGGCTACCATTCCTGAACCTTGTATTGTTAGATCATTTTTCACCTCCAGAAAATCATTTGCTTCATTTCGTGTCATTGATGTGGGATACATTAAGGCTCTCCCATGACGGGTCACTTCTTGTCGACATTAACTTATTATCCAAGAAGTTGACTTAGAAACAAACCTTTCAGTACCTTGAAGCTTGCATGGCTCAATGGCAAGTTTCTCACTTGCGGCGACAGGTTTACATTAATGGCCTTCAACCAAAAGATTTTGCGTGGTGTTCGACATTGGATCATATATTCACACCATGTGAATTGTACTGTAGTACCTTGAGAGTCATTACCATTATCGGTGATTCCTCTCGTGTCTATTAACAACTTACGTTATTGGCTGGTAATCAGGCAATGTCTATCCATGTTCGACTTCAGGACATCTTTTCACATGGATAGACTTGCACATCGGGTGAAGATTGAACGAGTTTAAAGACCCAGAATCTAGTTTCATCCATCCGGGCTGTGATATATTCAGGAATTTAAGGACAACAAATGTACACAGAAGATGCATAAATGATCATCCAAGTTAAGGGATGATGACTCTACATATAAAGAATCACCGGTCTACAACTCCAGATGATTATATGTTCTATGTACATGAAAATGAATTTATAAAGTTGAGCATGGGAATTCCTACCTCAACTAGATCATGGAAAATTATATTGTGATGATGTATTGTATTGTATCTTATATAGGTCACCTTCCAGGTCAAATACCTTGGATCCTCATGATAAATCATTTCACCCGACATCAAAAGATTTAGGACTTCATGCTTTAGGGGGCAACTATTATAGACATATTTGAGCACTGCAACCCCAATATTATATGTCGATAAAACAAGGGCTCTTTAACCTCTAAAAGTGTTGTTTCATACCCTAAATGATTATGGTAAAATGAATACATCATTCCCCAAAAGTTCCACTTGAAAAACCACTTAGAACTGGCCAAAATTGGACCATACTGACTGCTCCACTATCACGGTGCAATGCATACTGACTCCTACACTAGCCAGGTGTGATGCATACTAAATAGGTGTGATGCATACTAAATAGGCCTTCTGTGGGGTGCGATAAGTGGGAATGGACAAATGTCCAAGACAATTTGCTAAGTGGATGCTCATGGAATCTTCTGAAACTTCTCCTTTGACACTTGCCTCTCTGAATTCACCCAGGGATGAGTAAGAGATCCAAAAAATCTCCAAGTGGAACCAAGAAAAACAAGTGGAATGACACTAATCAGAAAACCAGAGATGAATCACACCCTTGCAGACATCTATAAATGGATCCCTCATCTGAGAGATCTAAAGGCTGGAATTTTGTAATTTTTAAGGAAGTGTTGAAAGTTTGTCTTTGAGAAGGAACATTGTATTGTTGGGTGATCTTGCTTTTCATGAGGTGAAGAGGGCTTTAATGCTGGGAGGATGATGCTGGATCAGATAGCTAGGTTGCAATTCTCCCTTCTATTTTAATAAGGTTATTTGCGTTTTCCTCCATACAATCGTGTATTTGTGAATGTTGTTATTTGTGAATGCCATTGTATGTTCATTGTAGTTCTTATTTTGCAATGCTTATAATATAATAGATTGAGATGATTTGGTGGTGTTTTGTTACTTTGTCTCTACAGGTATTCTCTAAGCAAGATAAGTAAGAAAGGAGTTGCAAGCTCTATCAAGGGGGAGAGAGTTCAAGCAAGGAGTCAAACAGAACATCTAGGTTGATTCCTTTGCCTCTATCTTATCTGTCATACATAGAGGAACTTCCAAATTACTTTGATTGTTTGTTTCTAGGATAGTTGCCAATCTTAGAGGGCTAGTAGATCGAAAAAGCACTAGTTTTCCTGGAAACAAGACCTAATCAGAAAATCTGATTTCTGCAATTATTTTGGCATCATACATCCTCTCAATTTATTTTTCAATTGCAGGTAATAAGACAGGATTAATACTTCTAAGTTTTTGTTTGAAAGACGTTTGATTTTCTTTAATAGAAATTGTGTGTTGGATGATGTTGGTGTCATAGGATTTGAGATCCTGATAACTCCAAGTAAAGAGATCCTGAAATTATTTCAATAACTCAATGTATTTTACTTTTTCAATTGGGGGTAATGATTTTGAAAGTTTGATCAGTTTAGGATTTTCATTGGTGCCTATATTACATTCCTATATAGCAGACCTTGAAGGTTCCATTTTAGGTTTCCTAGGAACATCATTTGAATCAAATAAATGTTCTATAGGGGTTAATCCCTTTGGTAAGAAGTTATCATTGAGATTAATTACTTTGGTTTCTTCACTGATTATTTTATCAATCTCAATTTTCTCTAAGTTATCTACATCTAATTTGGTAAATTTAGTTGGGTTGATTCTATCTGTTTCATCACCTTCTATCTCATGTATTTCTATTTCATCTTTAGTGTCAGGATCTATTGATGTATCAGTATCTATGTTGTTATTGGTAAACTCTTCTTCTGAAATTAAAAAGTTTTTTATTTGTTTATCATAAGAAAATATTTTCCAGTTCTTTAAATTATCTAGAATTTCAGGTCTATGCCTAACTTCAACAGTGTACTGATGGTTGGGCTGGAAGGGTAATTTGCAGGTGCTGGTAAACATTGCTAAACTATGGTCTCGCATGTTATGTTTTCTATGAATTATTGCAAGCTTTGTTTCTAGGAAAGTGTTAAGTATTTCTATGATAATTCCCCTATAACAACTTAATATAGGGTCCTTTGTCATATATACACCATCAATCTGTTTTACAATTAGTTCAAAGTCTCCCATGATAGAAACTCTTTTAGCTCCTAGTTTCCTAACTAACTTAAGACCTAAAATTAATGCTTCATACTTGACCACATTATTGGTACATTTAAAATTCAAACTATATGCATGGTCTTCTGAGTAATTATTTTCCAAATTATATATCCACACTCCTCCTCCTGCTCCTAACCTATTGACTGATCCATCAAATTCTAAATGCCACAACATCTCATGATCTATATTTACACTATCTGGTGCAACAAACTTTTCATCATTTATAACAATTTGACTGTCTTGTTCATTGAACAATTCTATAGTTTGGTTAGTTTCATTTTGTGTAGAAACTGCAATTTCTTTTGGTTATGTATTAGTACTATCTAAAAAAATTTCTTGTGTTTGATCAACATTATACAGGATAAAATAATCAATATCTGAGTGTATGGAGTAGATGGGAAAGTTTTGAGGCCAATCCTAGCTACTTACCATATATTTCATTAAGGTTTCTTAGTATAGTTTCTTAGGTTGTCGAAACACAGAAATTGTTGCATATGGCATATCTAGTTGTAAGGATCATTGAAGTTTGGCTCTCCATGATCTAGATAACAGCATGCCATACTTTGGTGGGATGTCAACAAATAAAATATCCATAAGGATTCTTTTGGTAGGATATTGGACTAAAGTGACACATAGGTCTTTAATCAATCCTAGACACTTTAATTGACTGGAGTCAAATGAGAATAAGTTTTTGTAAAGCCTTGTAATGTCTAGGTTTAATTTCTCCATCATTGATTTGGGGATTAAGTTGTGAGATGCCCCAAAATCCAACATTTCATTGTGTATAATTTTGATATGGATACTAAGGCTAATGTAAAAAGGTGGAACTCCCCCTTCTAATTGTTTTCCATTAACATCTGGACCAAATATGAGTTCTGGTTGGTCATCAAATAAGTTGACCGAATCCTCATTTTCAACAATGTTTAAGGTCTGGTTTATCTGTGATTTGTAATTTTCATTCTTGATTAGTTCTATTAAAGGAATTGAAATCTTTAGCTTTGTTATCTCTATTCCCAAATTGAATGGAAAAGAGACTTTTTCTGTTTGAAGGTTTTGAATTTTCGTAGCAAGGATTTGAGTAGGCTTGTCTTCTTTTCCTTTATTGGGGGCCTCCTTATGTGGATTTTCAAATTTGATGTTTTGAGCTTTGTCCATAGGTTCCTTAGGTGGAATCGATGGAGATGGTTGATCAGAGGTTATGTATACAATTGCGGGGCTAGAAGGTTTTGGGTTTTCCCTGGGGAGAATTTGGGGGATTTTTGAAACATGGGATTCTTTTATTTACTTGGGTTGATTTTGTATTGTTTTCTAAGTTTGGTTAGTGATATCTGCATTATTTTCACTTCTTAGATTATATTGTTGATGAATTTCAAATATTGTAGAATCATATCCTTGTTTGTAATCAAATGATTCCCTAGACTGTAATTGTAATTGCTGCAACATATACAGTTCTTGCTCATATTGGGTTAGAAAAACAGTGTCCTCTTCATTTATTCCCATTAGGTTAATTTGTGTATCTTGTTCTGGATCTTCTAGATGGGCTGTCTCTACATAATTTTCTTGAAAAGGAGGCCTAATGTTCTAATCTGGTCCATTTTTCCTAATGTTTTGGTTTTTTCTAAAATTTGGGTTTCTAACTAGAGGTACTTGTTGGTTATCCCATTGAGATTTCCTTTCCATGTTCTCTATTCTATCCATTAGTCTCTCCATACTTTTGGCTAAACTATCTATTTTAATGTCAGATGGTGAAGTTTCATCCTTATCAGTTCCTATCCTTTCATTTCTAACTCTAGCCCTTTTAGCTAACAAATTAGGTTCTACACTAATAGCTACACTTTGTGTTTCTTCTAATGTTGGGGGGTTTCTTTCCCTAAGTGGGTATGCCATATCTATGTCAAAACCATCAGGGAACTTTATTAATGCTAAGTCAGTGGGGGTCTAAGGTTAACTGGGATTGTGTGTTATATATCATTGAATCTAGTGCAGTAATCTTGAACAGTTTCATTAGGCCCTTGTCTAATATTCTCACATTCTAGAAGGATTTGTAAGGGATTCTTTTTCTTTTCCCACCTATCAATAAATAATCTTTGAAAATTTGCTAGATCTGCAATATGGTTGGTAGGAAAGGCTTTGAACCACTTCTTGACATCATCGGTCAAAGTTTGGGAAAAGAGTGTCATCTGGACATCTGCTTCATCTATTTCATGTAATTCAAAGAAGTCAGACATCTTGTTTACATGTTGTTGGGTAGTATAACAACCAGTAACATCAAACAGAAAAATATTACTCTGATAATATGCATGCATAGCATGAAGTTGGGCAGGTAAAACAAGAGGATCATAACCATTTGCCATTGCTATAAGTTGGGAGAGGCTAAGATGTGGGGTTGAGGTACTTGGAGATGATGCAGTAGTGGATGAAGAACTAGGACTAGTAGATGATGAATGAGTAATGATAGGTTGGTGAGGGAGTGTAGGTATAAAAGGTGGTGAACAATGGACTTTAGAAGGTATTATTGTTGAAGTTGAAGGGAACAATGGTGAACTCAAAGTAATGGACAATTGTTCAAAAAGCTCAGGGGTCATGGCAGTATTAATGGATGATCATGGAGATTTCAGAATGTATTCATCAATTGAATTGTTGGCCTGTTGAACTTCAAGGTCTACAATAAAATCAGGATCTAGAACAGTTTCATCAATTGCATTTTCATATTTTGTTCTAAATAATGAAAGATCAAATGGCACATAAAAGGGAAGTTCTTCTAAAAACAACCACTCATCAGGACATAAATTAGCTTTAACTAATGGTATTTGGCTAACTGAACTTTCTTATTTTTTAGATTTTCTTGAAATTAGGTTGGTATTATCAACTACTGGGGCAGGGTTTGGATCTAGATTGGCCCTAGTAAAATGAGTCTTCCTAGAAGCCAAAATTTCAAAAATTTTAATTGCTTTTGTGAGATTTTTTCAAAATAACTTCTAAAAAATGACTTTAAGAGGCTCAGAAACTAGATTTAGAATTTTCTTAAAGCTTTACTAGGACTGAGGATTCACTGGTCCCTAGTATGGTTGCCACTATGTTATCACTCAGAAATTTCTCTAGAAGTTATTAAAAGAAAGAAAATGACCGAGGTAACCACAAACCAACTTTGGAGCATAGGCTCTAGCCAACCTAGGCTCAGAGAGGGCTCTCTCTATATGATTTAGCTTTGTTTACTGGGATTTCAGGCTAGTTATGAATTTTCTTGGGGTTTTTGATTTGTATTCAAGATTGGGTGGTGGGATCCTTGAAACAGATGGATAAAATGATTTCTTTAAACCATTGGGCTATGGAGTCAATAGAAGGGCAATAGAACTAGATTAACTCACTAAAGGGAATGTTCAAAAGGCAAGCTAGCAAAGTAAAGTGCAGGTCTTTGGGACAATGGGGTGGACTAGTTTTAGTCAGGGTGAGAGAGCAATTAAGGGTTCTCACACCGAAATATAAATGAGGAATATAGGGTAATTGAAAGCAAAGGGAAATTGAGAATCCTTTGATCTAGATTATCAAGAAACAACCTAAAGTAAGGAGCAATTAAGAATTCCTTAACTTAGATATTAGTTACACAAAATTATATGCATAACTATTAAAACAGAGTGCAAATAAACAAATTCTGAGATATTGTTCTAGTTATAGCATTCAGATTCATAAATACATTAAAGATTGTGAAAAAACTTTAAGAAAGATAATGATAACATAAGAAAATACTTGTATGCACTTCGCTCAACACATGAATCATGTGAAATATCTTGTCTTTATTCATCAATCCAGCTTGCCAGCTCAGTCAATGATACAATAGCTTTATAGCCTTTTGATCAAAAGTTTATAGAAATGTCTAAGAATCCACCCTACATACTTCGAATTGTGAAGTATTTATACAACAATTATTACAAAATATCTCAAACTTACTTGAGATTTAATCTACAAAATAAAAATATCTTCTTACAAGAAGATAGAGACATCTATTGAATTTCTTTCATGTTGTCCCATTTATTTTTGGTATTGCTGGCCTTTATGGTTTGATTTTATCCCTCTATGATGCCTTGTTGTTTGATATTTCACACTGGAATCTTCATTTACTTTTGTCTTTCATCTGATACACTTTGACAATGATACTCTTTAACTTTGCTAATATGTCTTTATCTTTCACCTAGCTATTTTACCTTCACCTTTTCACTCCATATTCCTCACAGTAAATTAGTCAACTTTTCCCATGTTTCAGCATCAGGTAATTGGATCTTTAGTATCCTTCTGTATATTTCATCTGCCTCAATGTACTTGGGAAAAGTAGACTTATTGACAAACAAGTGTTTTACCTCATGTAGGAGGTAAAACAAGCTTTCAAATATCTAGTATAGTACTTTGACTATTAGAAATTCCTTCATTGGAGATGCACTAGCCTGTTCTTTTGCTAGCTCCCCGAGTTTGTTGTTTTAATCCTATTATGTCATGAGATTTTCATTTATGACTAAGGGACTAGGTATCCCTTTCTCTCTCAAAATTTGAAACTTAGCCATAAATCTATCAATGGATACCTGCATATTCTGACATTTGTCCTCCAAGTTTAACATCAAGTTTATCTTGGGAAGGACCTTCCTTACCTCCAAAATTGTTTCTATTCTATCCTCTATATCCAATTCCTAAAGCTCATACTTGTTTTACTATTAAGGAATTGGGTGATTCCGGTGGCATTTTCAGGCATCTCTCCTAATTCTTCTTTTACCTTTCGGATGGCTTTTGTAGCCATCTTTATTAGATCTATCTACTCAAAAATTACCTGAATAGATGGCCAAATATCATTGACAAAGTCAATGATATTGGCCCATAATAGTTCCTTAGCTTGTCCAAGAGGTTCTTTGAGTTTATGAGAGATTTTTCGGTGAAAATCACATGAGAAACCATTTGTCAACGCGTTTCGAACCAACTAGTGTGGTTCATCGTCATGACAAGTTCTTTGAGTGTTAGGTCCTTTTCCATGGCTTTTATTCTTGCATTTATCTTGGAAAATTTCTGCATTTCTTCCTTGTGCATGATTTTGGAAAGCTTGCAATCAATTTCCAAGCTTGTCACCTTTTCTTTCAGCTTATTCATTTATGTAGCTTGTATGGACATTTCCTCCATAGATCTAACCAATTTTGTTGCTTCTTCTCTTGATGTACCTGCTACTGATGTAAACTGTGTTGAAACCTATTCTATTGTGGCCATAGGAGCTGTGGGAGCCAATGAGGCTGCCAATGTGGAAGGAACAATTGTTGAGACTATTGGGATGGCATTTACTGATGTAGTGGCAACATCACTTTGCTTCAATTGAATTAAAGTTTCCAATTCCTTCTCTGTTTCCTTTAATTGGTCATTTAGATTGAGGACTAAGTCCATTAACTCTTCATGCTTGTTTTGGTTTTCCAAAACATCCTGTGTCTAGGGATGTTGTAGCTGACGTATTTATAATTGCTTTTTAAGAGCTACAATGTCATCATTATTCTTCTTAATCAATTTCTCAGTGGCTTTGATGTCTTTGGGATCATGTCCCAATTCAATCACTAAGTCTTCCAATGACATGATTCTGGTATCCTTGGCCTGTGAGGAGGCCTTCTCCAACTGATATTGGGCTGAGATATTGGTCAATAAATTTTGCAATTGATGGGAAGCTATGGCTTTACCTGTAACGGTGGAGTAAATCATCTCTCCAGCCTATTTGTGAAATTCAATTTGGTCTATGGGATGAATATCCCTTGTCAATACCTCAAAATCAATCTTTTTATAATCTACTGATGTCCTTGGTGGTTGCACAGTTGGCTTTATGAAAGACATTTGCATCTTTTCCTCTTTGATGTCAAAAGCTGACATCAACCTGGTTTGATTGGTAGGTGTAATATTATGATATTTTTCATAAGACTGTGCTTTCAGTTTTTCATTTCTCATCTTGATTTCTTTAAATCTATCTTTTATATCCTTGTCTTTGTCAGCAGGCCTACTAAAGGATGAAACTTCTATGCTGAACTGTCTTTCCAACATCTGAGTTTGAGATGTGGATGGCTCCAGTGTTTTCTCAAATGGATCAGTGCCTTTACTTCTGTCTATCTCAGCATCAGTTACTTGTGCTGAGCCTTCTGTTTCTTCCTATTCTAAAACAGGATTAAGCCTTGGTCTCTTGCTCTGACTGGCTTCATACTACATATTTGAAGTGTCCATACATGAGCTAGAGGCTTCCTCTCTACCGCTTTTAGGATTCTTTTCCTCATTCTGAGGAGTCTACATAATAGGAGGGGTGCTCATGGTTCTTTCTTGTTGTTCAGGTACCTGTAGAAATGAGATTTCATCAAGTTGTATTTCTAAATCAATCAAGGCATTCTCAACATCTACCTTTGTGCTATCCCTATCCATAAGAGTGTTTTCCAACCACTCAAATTGATTTACATATCATTCGGTCTCTGGTATGGGATGTTGAATGTAAGGCCCTGATTTGACCTTTTGTCTAAGTTTGGTCATAAACCCTTGAGGGTCATATCTCCACATAAAACTATTTCGAAACTTCATCTGTTGTAGAATCATATCTACCTCATGCCCTACTTCTCTAGAGTTGCAAATGAAAGGGCCTAACTAGTTTTTTACTCTGAACTGAGTTCTATTCTTGGCCGATACAAAATCGACTTCATCAGAGTTCATTACTTGCCTATAATACTCTAGGGCAAATAACCTCATGGGGAGGTATTTGGGGAGTTTGTATGGGGCAAGTTGGCACCCATAGATTCTTATTTCTGTGTGGTTTTCGTAAAGGTACCAATCTCCCACTTTACTTTGTTTGGACAAATAGAGGACTCTTTTGATAGCTTGACTTATTCTAGGTGGAGGACTTCCTGTTAGCATGGTCATGACTGGATGGACAAAATAATCATTGAAATTTGTATAAGTGTATGGTGTTGAGATTGCAACAAGGTGATGGAGCTTAGTGAAAATAGTTGCCTTCACTAAGTGGGCCCGCAGGCAAATTATGGCGCAAATTCTATTTTTAGACTATGTTTATTTTTAGACATATGGATCATGTCTATGAGTTGCAGGATGTTGTTTATGGATGATTGGTCAAGTTGGAAAAAATAGATGGACTTCTATTTTTAGACAACAGCGGTGACACTGTCAAGTCTAAATATAGAGCAGTCAAATATTATTAGCTCATAATAATATTTAGACTATAAACTTTATCTTATTCTCTTGGAGCACTTCAGTTTGAGCTACAGATGTGGCACATGCAGCTGTCAAAAGGAAATACAATTTCTTTGTGGGTCAGTTGAGTTGTTGCATGCATGACTTCAGTTAGAACTCAATCAGTT
>APFE031008548.1:19019-30971 GCA_000404065.3 Pinus taeda
AGTGGTGGACTGTTTGTTTCTCAGGGCAAGTATGCTCGGGAGATACTGGAGAAGTTCAACATGCATGGCTGCAAGCCTGTTGATACTTCTCTTCCTGGAGGTTGGAGGAAGGAGGATGCCACTTCGGGAGAAGAAGTGGATGCCACTGTTTATCGACAGTTGGTGGGGTCGCTGATGTATTTGGTCAATACACGACCCAATATATGCTATGCAGTTAACGAGCTTTCACAAGCTATGGTTAAGCCTACCAAGTTCTTCTGGAAGGCGGGCAAGCATGTATTGCATTATTTGAAAGGCACATCGGGATATGGATTGTGGTACAGACAGGAGGATGAGGTGAAGCTATGTGGCTTCATGGATGCAGATTGGGCAGGGAGCTCAAGAGGTCAAGTATATGGCATCATTGACATCAGGTACCATCATATCAGAGATTGTGTGCAACGGAGGATCATGTTACTTTCATACATTCCAACGGAGGATCAGGATGTTGATATTCTGACAAAGGCTCTTGCCAGGAGCAAACTCGAATACCACCGAGGTAGGATAGGGGTTGCTGATAATCCATATCTTGTTGAGAGGGAGTGTTGAGATTGCAACAAGATGATGGAGCTTAGTGAAAAGAGTCGCCTTCACTAAGTGGGCCGCAGGCAAATTATGGCGCAAAGTCTATTTTTAGACTATGTCTATTTTTAGACATATGGATCATGTCTATAGAGTTGCAGGATTGTGTTTATGGATGATTGGGCAAGTTGGCAAAATAGATGACTTCTATTTTAGACAACACGGTGACATGTCAAAGTCTAATTATAAGAGCAGTCAAATATTAATAAGCTTATATAATATTATAGACTATTAAATTTTATCTTATTCTCTTGGAGCACTCAGTTTGAGCTACAGATGTGGCACATGCAGCTATCAGAAGGAAATACAGTTTTCTTTGTGGGTCAGTTGAGTTGTTGCATGCATGACTTCAGTTAGAACTCAATCAGTTGAGTTTGGTGGAGTTGATTGTGGAGTTGATTGTGGAGTTGATGGAGTTGTGTTCAGTTTGACTTGGTTAAACTAGTTGTAATTAGTCTAACTGCAAATAGACTAATGATGAGTTGTTAAACTAATTATTAACTCATAATGAAACTAAAGAATACATCATTTAACTCAATTGCATGTCAATTCATGTTCAGTTCAGCAGGGACAAGTGTTAGAGGATCAGATTGCTATCAGTTGTGACTATAGTTGTGCATGAGGATTTGCACAATCAATGGGATTGAGTTATGCCAATGAGAATTGGCCAATACCAAGTGATTATCTCTTCTTCTCACGTGGTTCCCAGTGCGAGTGATTCTTTTGAGGTAAATACAAGTTTGGTTCAACCATTCTCATCCATTCTTGTGCAGGTATTGAGCAGTGGAGGCAGGCAAGCAGTGGAATAGATTTGGAGATCAGATCTGAGCTGTATTGTGTTGTAACAGGTGGAGATAGTGTTGGATACTTGTGAGAAGTATTGACTATTGTAATGTTACATGTTCTCAATCATTAATATACAGATAGTGTGGGGATTTCAGCTGTAAGCTTTCCCCGGGTTACATACTATGTTAATGTGTGCATGCTCTTGATGTTTTATTGTTATTGATGTTTCTATATTGATGATCAATGTAGAGGAGCTTATGTATTGTGTATGTATTTCACAATGGTACATGATCAGGATAATATCCATTGAATATGTGTTTATTATTCAAAATTTCTACATATGGTGATGCATATTTGTGGAAAAGTGGTGTCCAAAATATGACAAACCTGGTCTAGCCTCTAGTATCAAGCTTTTGGAGGGTGAAAGGGAATCTGTCTGATTGATAATAAAAAAACATATGGTAAAGTATAGATGAGTACTTGAACACTCTCTCATTATGCATTCTAGTAAATTGTTCACGCATTCTCTCATATATGAACTGGGCATAATTGTATATAGTGGCAGGAGGCTTTCTTGGGGTGAAAATGGACGTGAAGGCCAATATAAGCTCATCAAAAAATTCATTAGTGATGTAGCCCAAAATACATGATATCATAGTGACTATGTGCCTTCCCCTTTCAGAGAAAATTGTAGAAACATATGGAGGCACATCTTTAGGTATGTGATTGTCTTCAACAATGAAAGTTTGGAACAATTGGGTCAGTTTTGATGGACTCAACTTGGTGTACTGTCTAAAAAATCTCTAATTCCGACTGGGGTTTGGTTTGGGCTTGGTTGGAGCTGTAACATCTCATTGATTGATTCAGATGTGATGGTAAATAGGATTTTCTAGTTAGGGGACATTATTGCTCTGTGGTTGGGAATGTAACAGGCATGGCAAATATGGAAAATTTCAGGAAAAACATGTACTTTGGGAAATTGGTATTTGAGCAAATTATTTTTCAAAAGACCAATGTCATCAGAATGGTTCAGATATTTGTCCCTACTCAAACATTGAAGTTTGAGCAGGACCTCATATGCACTTACATCTCTGATTTGGAAATCCTTTTCTACCAAGGGAAGGTGTTCTAGATCCAAATGGGGAGTGGTGATAGGTCTGACATCCATGGTGACAGGGGTAGCCATAATTCAGTTCTTGTGGATTTGAATTTCACTATGTAGGGTTGTATCAGAGGTTTTGACGGAAACTGGTAGTTTTGAGAAGGTTTTGGGTATGTGGTTTGAATTTAAAGTAATTCCAATTAATTTTACTTAATTAAAATACCTTTAAATACATAACATTTTCAAATTCGAAGGGTGGTTAGTAATTCGTTCACAAATACCTGGAGTTTAGGTGAATTGACATCAAACTAGTGTTATGGACGATGATGGAAGGTTGAAAGGGCTCTAAGAGATTTGAAGGTGGTCTCCGCAGCTTCTTTGAGGACTGAAATGGGGTTAATTGGTAGTTTTCAGGTTTGCAAGTGTTGCACTGGTTCGCAGAGGTTCACAAAGAAAATGAGTGAAAAAGGCGAAAAAGGGCTTCTCGACCATTTTATGGAGCAACGGTCATTTTTTGGCAGGAAAATTTATTGAATGATTGGTGGGTGGTTTATCAGGTTGAGCGGGGAGGGGGTTTCCCAAGCCATCACACCGCTTTTGTGGAGGAGGCAGTATCGAGGAGGGGTCACTCGATCTACCTCTGTGCTTGACACATAGCATTTGGGGGGCGAGGGAAAACCACCTTATTGGGTAGGTAAAGGTCAGCCATCAGGTGTAGCCGATATGGCTATGGACCGTCGAATGAGGGGGATGGTGATCGAACGACAGTTGGGTGAGGGAGGTGCACAACTAATAAGAGTATGGGTTTCAGGGGGGCCTAGTGCTTTAAACTTCGGCGGTTTTGGGTTAATTAAGGATTAATAATGGATTTAATCGATCGGGGGTGGGGGGGGGGGTTTAATGACAGGATTTAATCTATTTGTCACGATATCAGGTAAATGGTATAGTTTATAATTAAATTAAGGGTTGGGATTTTTATTATAGGGGATTTAATTAATATACAGGAAAAGGTATATCAGGGATTTCTATAATAAAGTTAAAAATTAATAGGAAATGAGCAGATTGAGCATACCCTCAGCATCAAAGTTTTCCCATTTTATTCACTTATATTTCATACTTAGGATAAAATACCTTTTGTGGGTTTTTCGAATGAAAAGGGATTTACATGGGGGTTTTTACTTTTCCTAGGAAAATGAATTTTATTGTTAGGAAAAGGGGTTTTATTAGGGTAATGAGGGGGAATGAATTTCATGAAGGGGATTCTAACACTTGATGTCCATAATTGATTAAGCCGAGGGTCTGGTCCCACCAAAAGTCAGAGAAATGCTCTGAGCCCCTTTGACTTGAAGGATTTAGAGTACTAGAACATACTTGTGGATAGGAAATTAGTGAGTAAGGGGAAAAATGAGTGAGGGGGAGTTAATAATATTAACTTGCAAACCTTTGTTTTTTCTTCCATAATTGATCATACATATAGAAATATGTTCCTAAGCATGATGCATGTGTTTTGATCCAACCAACTTTATACTTCAGCAACCTTTCTTCTGCTTACCCATTACTTACCCTACCATTTTTTCTTCATTTTATTTGGGTGCATTTAGACTAGAAAACCCTTGTCATCCATTTTATTTTGAAAAGTAATCTATCTAATTCTGACCTTATATCATCCAAGGGCTTAGATTAGACTGATGAGCTCCTTTATTTTTTCTACTATATAATGATCTGCCAAGATTAAACTATTTGGTCAGATTTTATTCTCTAACTATAAACATAAAATTCAAAGCATAATATAATCAAGATTAAATAGTTTGATTACTATGGATTGTGGCATGAATAACAAGTTGCACACAATCATTTGTTATGCATAAAAGTAAATAGTAGTGGCATTTAGACTTGCACACTTTCATGGTCTCTTTTTGTTTTTGGGGTTCATATATTTTGCTTTTTTTTACCTTCTCTTATTCTTTTTGTCCTTTGATGTTTCTTTAGGACACACCCTCTTTGCATTTTTTAATTTTTTTAATATGGAAAACATTTGTAGAAAGCAAAGTATGTACAATATTACAAGGCTTAACCTTAGTCATTCAAAATTATGTCTCTTGTTGGTATAGGAACCTAACATGTTGAAAGAAAAAATGGTAACTACACCAATATTGGTATTTCCTTATTAGAAAAATGAGTTTCATGTATATGTGGATGCTTCTTCTATTGCGATGGGTGTAGTACACACACATGCGGGCGAAAGAGAACTATACCACCCCATAGATTTCGCAAGTAGGAAGTTATCCAAGGTTGAGAAAAATTATTCAGCAACAGAGTGCGAAGGGTTGGCCATGGTCTACGTGTTGCAAAAATATAGGCATTATCTGTTGGGAGGGAATTTCAAGATGTATATAGATCATTATGCCTTAAAATACATGGTCAACAAGCTTATGTTTGGGGGAATATCTTCAGATGGTTGTTATTATTTTAGGAGTTAGATTTTGAAGTAATTGTGAAGATGGGGAGGTTGAATGTTGGACCTGACCATCTTTCGCGAATTGAAACAGGTGAAGAACCAAATAATTTGGAGGAAGGGTTGCCTGATGCACAACTCTTTGTGGTACGTGTAGTTCATAATAATTTTTCTGATATTATTCACCTCTTAACTACAGGGACGACGCCTAAAGGATATACAAATCAGCAAAAGAAATAATTAGTAGTACGTGTAGCTGATTTTTCAGTCATTACAGGACATGTGTACAAAATGGGTGCAGATGAAATATTGCGGACATATGTGTTAGACTTTGAGCATGATAGTATTGTCACTGAGACTCATGGAGGAGCTACAGGAGGCCATTATGCAAGAAGAGAAACTATGCATAATATTTTGCGCACAGGTTTATGGTGGCCAACATTGCACAAGGATTCCAAATCATATTGTAAGGTGTGTGATACATGTCAATGGACTAGAAGATTGTCGCGAAGGGATGAGCTACTGCTACATCCTTAGGTATATTTACAGGCATTTGAGAAGTGGGCAATTGATTTTATCTGACCAATTCAACCACCTGGAAAGAAAATGGGTGCGCACTACATTATCACTGCGATAGAGTATTTAAGCAAATGGGTGGAAGCATTGTCGGTAAAAGATTATATAGGGGCTATCGCAGCAAAATTCTTGTTTGAACATGTCTTAAAAAGGTTTGGATGCCTGAAATGTTTTATGAGTGACAGGGGTATGCAATTTCTGAATGAAATAATTAGCACATTGACAAATGAATTCCAGGTCTATCATTAGAAGAGTACACTGTATCGCCCACAGGAAAATGGGATAGTCAACACTTTTAACAAAATTTTGGACAACCTGTAAGAAACTAATAGGACAAGCATTGTTCAGATTGGTCTATGGCGTCGAAGCAGTGATGCCGATGGAAGGCATTGTACCTAGCTTGGGCATAGCAACCTTGATAGATATGGTGGATCATGGGACCTTGGAAGAATGCCTCGTGCAACTCATGGAGCTAGAGCAGGATCAATTTTTGGTAGGATTCCACTGACAAGTACAGAAGGAATGTGAAAAATAATGGAATGATCACTATATCAAGCTTCACACATTCAAGGTAAATGATCTTGTGTTCTTATATGATAGTAATTGTTGGGTGTGGAGCCTGATTATCTTCTATATTCAAAAGTACCACCACATTGGACCCCAGTTCAAAATGGGGGCAACAACGCCGCCCGTAAAATATTCGCTGCAGGGGGGGTCCAGGGGGGGCCGGCTGCAACCTTTGGGAGCCCCCTCCTGGCAGGGGTTTTCGGGGGCAGCACCCCTGAAGCTAAAAACAGCTGTAAAATTTCCTTGTAAAAGTATAGTAATTTCTAGTCAATCTGGGCCGTTCATTAGGCGGATGATCTGATGGTAGAACTTATGTTAGTTTAGGGTTTTTTGCCCTAGAAGGCAACCCCTCTCTTTGTATGAGGGCATTGTATTTGAGGCTGTGAGATAGGTGTGTATTCTGTGTGAGCAAGAAATAGAGAGGTGAGACTGTGAGAGAAGACAGAGGATATTACAGTGGATTTGCTGTAGGTTGTGTCTCTTCATTTTGCTGGATAATAGAAAAGAAGGACTGGCTGTTCGGGGTGGACGTAGCCCAAACTGGGCGAACCACGTATATCTATGTCTCTCTTGTTTTGTGCGTTTTCTATGTTTATATTTCTGCATTATTTCATGTGTTCCATTGCTCCGTAATATATAATTTTCTAACAGTAATTTCACTAAATTTCTGGGTAAATTCCATATGCATTGGCTAGACCATATATCGTCAAGGAAATTACAAATGGTGGTGCAGTTTAGCTCATGAAGCTAAATGGAGATCCATTCCCAGGAAAGGTGAATGGGACTAGGTTGAGGCTATATACTTGGGATCCTACACAATGACTATATGGAAGCAGGATAGTCTTAGTGCTCCATGCAATTACAAGGGAGCGTAGGATTATAAACTACACTACTTGGTTTAGAGGACAAGGCAGTAACCCGAGTGTGTGACGAGTGACAAGGATGCACCAGATGAAGCTGCACTCTAGACGTTGCACCATGAGGGAAGGTACCATGTAGCTAAGCAGGAAAATGACTGTTGGAGTTACTATTCATGATTGGATGACTAGAAAGTGGTTAAGAGGAGAGAGGAGGTGAAAATTAAGGAAACAAATATTTGAATATTTGCCACCAAAGAAGCATTTATTATAATAATTTAGGGGGAATGATGGGGTTTGAATTCAAATCCCCCTATAAATTATGCATGCTGGTCCCGCATAGAACACTTTGCATTCTAAGAATTGTTAGAGAATTTTACTATCTAATGCGTATAAGTCGAGCGTTATGGGAAGAATTTGTGTCACACCCCTCATTTGTGAACTATTCAGAAGCAGACTGAGAGCTATTCATTGAAAGAATGTCTGGCACTAACCCCACCAAAGCTATGACTTCAGGTGTTGTTTTTTCTAACATTCAAGGACCAGAAGTTACAAGTATGGAAGCTCCGACCTTTGTGCCTATGGCACCAAGATCACCTCAGCTGAAGCCCACCACTACAAAATAAAAACAACCTACTGCAAAGGTGAAGCACTCCGCAGAGGAAAAACAGAAGAAGCCGGTGTTGGTGTGAATGTGCCAAGAAAGAATCTAGAGGTGCGACAGAAGGAGAAAAAGGATAAATAACCGAAGCAAGTAGTGCACCTAGAAGATAAATAATTCCAGGGTATCAATAATGTTGATGCTGAGGGGGTAGAGCCTATGATGAGGCTACCTGAGTATATCCCTCTATGGAAGGGAAAAACTAAAGTAACGAAGGATCCTGATTAAGAGAAATTTGTAATTTAGACACCTTTATTGCTTAAGCAAGTCGCATTTGAAGGTCCTCAACTAGCGTGCATTCTATTTCTTAAGATGGAGGATTGGGACCTTGTGGATCATGTGCAGCTTCCACACTTGGTGACTCACAAGTATATGAAAAAAATTTACTATGCTAACACGAGGGTTACAATGTTGGAGCCCATGAAGTGGGTTCACAGTGTTGAGTAGTCAGGGTTTCTCAATCTGTTGTTAATGCCGCATTATCACTGCTCTAGCATCAACACGATATGTGTGCACCAGATCCTCATGGTGGTGAAATATAGGTACCTATGGCTAGGTGAGCCTATCCCCATCACAAACATGTTGATCCACAGGATAACAAGGTTTCCATGCAAAGGGGTGAACCCTTCCAAAGAGTTTGGAGGAAAAATCTGAGAAAAGGAGTTAGCAGATAGGATGAAGAAAGAATTTGGTATGATCAAAATGTTGTGAGGATACTCTATCACGTCCATCTTAGACCTAACAATATAGTTGGCTGCCCAAATTCTAGCTGGCAAGTTAATCATAAAATTTAGCGCATATGAAGTTCTGGTGTCGTTCATATTGCTCGCAGCTCAGTGCGTGAAGGGTGTACAATACAACTGGGCCAAGTATCTCTGTCAAGAGTTCCTCACAAACTGCTGAGAGGCCCAGGAGGAGAGCAGGGTGTTTCATTATGCCTTGTTGTTGTTGTCAATCGTTCTAGTTTCTTGGAAGTTACTGGAGGATAGTGAGTTTACTCTACAAAAAGAAGAATTGCCCGAGGCAACGCGGTTTGCCTTGTTGTGGGCCAAAACATATCTAGAGTGTATTAAGGAAACAATATCTTTTGGGTTTTGATGGATATGGACCTTCACATGGTGGTTAATCAACAGCCATAGTTGTCTCCCACCTTGTTCACATAGCTATCAGCCTATGTGGAATTCAAGGCCAATTTTCATAAGGTCTCGATCAAAGCACGCAGAGACCCTAAGTAGAAATGGCACCAGTTGCCTTATATGGTGATAGAAACATATATAAATGAAGTTGTGGGGCTTTGAACTCTAAAACAGTGTGCACCTACTGTTACAGATCCATTTGGGCAAATCAATCCCATCATTCAGATTAGTGTTTTAGGGCTCATAAAACCCTAATGTCAGTTGCTACATGCCCTAAACAAGTCACCCCTTTGAATGCCTCCTTCCTAGACAGTTTCATGACTTGAAGACATCTAGAAATAGCCTCTAGAATGACCAGCATAGGTAAGCCCTTGTAAGGGTGCGCTGCAGAGTAGTTGAATCCATTGCCAGGATGCTCAGCAGAGCACTTAGGCTTCCTTTCACCTGTGCTGGGAAAGATTGAGTGAAATTCACGTAGGTTTCTGGGAATATTCTTATCTTTTGGAGTCATTTAGAAGGTTCCCTGACTTATCAAATTCGATGAGCTTAAAAATGGATGAGGAATGAGTTAAGGTGCATCCTATCCTCTCATCCCTTCCTCCATGGAACCTATTCTAAGTATGGAAGGCCATTCAATGCCAAAATTTATGACAAAACCTCCTTCATCTTCCTATAAATTGACCACTCATCTAAGTGATTAGGGGTTGGATTATGTTGAATTGTAAGGAGATAATGTTTCTATGAGATCTGGCTTTGAAGAAAGTATTGTAATGTTACAAGTTTGTCATGCTTTTGATGTGATGTGGATGGGATCCACGCTGGAGGAATGGCTTTGAATCAGACACCACTAGTTGTAATTCCTTCTTCTATTTAATAAAGTGTTTGAACCTTTCTCCCATATGTTTTTATTATTTCATAATCCTTATATGTGTGAATTGTATCTGATTCCTTTCACTTATACTCAATAGATCATGTGCTTTGATCGATTATTTGTTTTATGCTGTGTTTACAGGTACTTCTCAAGATTATTAAGTACGAGAAGGAGAGATAGGATTGATAGAAAGGAGATGAGAGGAAAGTGGAACTACAAGTAGGTCTTCTCATCTTCTCATCTTATCTATTGCTTGTTGGAAAAGACTAAAACACTTTAAACTGTTGTTCTAGATACAACTACTTATCTAGGGAATCAGTATTTATTTGTAGATACCAAATTGTTCAAAACAAATTGGTGACTCCACTGGGGAATCAAATACAAATTGTGTACCTGGCCGACAAAACTATCTAATATAATCTCTCACCGATTCACCTCCATGGGAAAATCTAGAAAGTGAGATGGGGGCACCTCGCCTCGACAGTCCAATAAGAAAGTAAATATCATCT
The DNA here is from genome assembly GCA_000404065.3 of Pinus taeda. Classification (NCBI taxonomy): domain Eukaryota; kingdom Viridiplantae; phylum Streptophyta; class Pinopsida; order Pinales; family Pinaceae; genus Pinus; species Pinus taeda. The sequence goes on from APFE031008548.1 coordinate 29,161, forward strand.
ATGGTAATAGGGACCATCTTGTCCCTAATGTGAAAAGTATGATATATTGGATCCCATGCATGAACAAGGAACTATAGTAGTTCTATTTTTTGCCTCATGCCGAACAACTTGAAGTATTTGAGTAACTCATAGTTTTTTAGGGCCTCAACTGTACCCAGATTGTTTAGGGCAAACATGTCTTGTTCCTCCTGCTCTCTTTCTTGCCTTGTAATTGATGTTCTAATCCGATGAAAGCCTGAAACACAATCATAAGCTTAATTAGGATCCTTTCCATGCAAAAAAACAGGAAAAATTTTGGAGCAAACAGCTAAATCGAACTTTGGAAACTCACCCAACATAGCCCAGAGATAGAGTCAGTGTGCTGCAAAGCATGTAGGCTTCTATCTAGGTGCGCTTCAACGTATTTTTTGATGTGAAAGCCTGCAATGATCCAGTGCGAAAAAATGAAACCGTAGGGGCCACAAAAAACCCTAAAATTTGCATGAAATGAAAAAAGAATGACCTAAAAAGAAAGAAGAGAGGTTTAGTTCCTACTTGTCTGGACAACTTGAGAAATGGTTTGCAAAATCTCTTGCAATCAGCTGATGAAAATCGAGGTAAAAAACTAGCTCAGAGCACAAAACTAAATGGTAAGTTCCAAATGGTAAAAATGTCATTGTAAATACTTGTTTTATGTTTATTTCATGTACATTAATCGAGTAAAAATTTGTATTTACCTATTTTTGCTTATGAAACAAGTATTTTTAATCCATTTGGTGGTGTTTTGAGTAGGTTTTGCAACTGACTTACAGAATTCAACCTGTAGAATTGAGGCTTCTGTCATCCATCAAAGTTATAAGAAGAGCTTCGGCGAAAATCACATATAGAAAGACCTTTGTCGACGCGTTTCGAACCAACTAGCGTGGTTCATCGTCAAGACAAGTTGAAGAAACAGATCCAGCAACACCTATTTAAGTAGACTGAGCAGAGATTCCAACGGCTATAAACGACTCTAGGACCCAAACCAAATTTTAATTTATTTATTTAATTATTATTATTATTCTTATATTTACTAAAAATTTAATAAATATTATTATCTATTCCCTATGTTATATTAATATTGTATTATATAATATATATTAAATTGGAAACAAGTAAGAATTTGGTCTCAACTAATTTAAAAGAAAATTTACCTCCTTAGAATATGAATTAGTAGAATTTTTTTAATATATTGTTTTAATATTTTATATTATTTAACATCTATTATTAGTTAATATTTATTTATTTCCATAATTAATATAATTAAATTTAATTGGAATGAGAAAAATAGTCCAAATAATAACCTAATAACAACTATTTCACAAGTCAATCACTTAATAATTAATTAATAAAACTAATACCTAAGGTTGTTAGAGTAAACTAATTAATATTCTTTTTAATATTATTAGTATATTGTTATATCTATGGGAATAAGAAAAAATAGGTAAAAAAAAAAGGGGGGGGATTAGTGCTCAACAAATTGTTTATTTATTCAAAATAATATACTAAAACTAGGTTGCTACACTTAAATAATTTTAATGGATATAAAGATGTTATTATCATTTCAAGTTTTTTATTATGGAAATAACTAACTTAGGTAAGTAAATAAACTAAACTTTCTAATCGTAATGTTAGGTTGTCGGTAATATATTATGTAGATATATATATTCATATGTTAAGGTGATACTTAAGATTACTAATTTATAATGGTGAGTAAGATGCGTATTTAATTCATTAATTATTCTTAATGTTATACTAATTTGTTTATAAAATTTATTAATTAATACTAATAT